>JAMPIV010015211.1:0-152319 GCA_024509875.1 Oreohelix idahoensis
TGAGACAGGGGTTAAGGATTTATGTTTTAAAAATGTCCTTTTGACTTCCCTTAAAGTGATAGGGCCACGGGGAAATACACCCCAGCTTCCCCTTTTAGTGAAGTGACACATTTATATCGCCCATATTTTTCGAGTGCGCGAGATGCATGCTGGGATGTAAAAAAGCTTCAAGATTGATGTAAAAGGCATATTTAACGCCTACAAAATTAGTTTTGTTGCATAGTTGTGTGTTATATTTGATAGTGGTGTTTTTGCTCATAGAAATAGTTTGTGTATGTTTCTGTTTTTTGGGCCTTCTTAAAGCAAAATAAATCGCGAGCCGTTGTTTATAGCGGCTAAATTATACGACTAGCGCCGCAGTACAGTAAGTTGAACGTGATTCGCCAAGGGTCTATATAAAGCGTGTGAGAGCCAGCAGCGACCTTTTCCTAGTAAATCAGCCCAGACCGGAGAGAATACAAAAACAAGATGAGGTGGACCGGTTGTAGGTAGCAGGATGGACCAGAGCACGTGACTGTAATTCTTAGCGCATTTGTATTTGCATTGCGTGTTTCTAAAAGTCTGAAATTATATTCAGCACGAGTCTATTTTAATGTTTAGTGAATTAGGTCTAAATAAATAGATAGATGTGAAAAGTTAAGAGCGACTTATTTCATTTATCAGAAAGGCAAATATGGTATGAAGCTAATTTCATCACTGGGAATTTAGATAAGATTTAACAATAGCAAGATGGCCGCCACGTGGCGAGACTGTATAAAAAGTGGCACCAGCGAGTCTGAATAACACGCTCCGCGTGGGAAATCTATAATGTTACGCCGTGTGACACGTTATGTATTTAATTCCAGTTTTGTTTAAAGTTAAGAATAATTATATTTGTATTCCTTAATGTAAGAGTAATTAAGTGTGTTTCACGATTATTGATATTTTCTACTGTATATCTTTTGTGGGTTACTTTGAAGTGAGAATAGTCATTTAGATTTCGGGAGAGCGCGAGGCCACTTCTTTGTTGAGACATGTGTTTCTCTGGTTGCTCCCGGCGGAGCATGGAAACACCAATGCAGCTGGTGTCCATTACAGGCCCACAATAAGCATTTTTATGCTATTGCTGTGGTTGTTTCGGTGACGGTAACGATGTGTTTCATGTGATGAGTTTTCTCAGTCTCATCAGGGGTCGTTATACGACACTACTTGTTACCAAGGTGAACCAGTCCCGGCGCGACTTACGGACATGTTCAGAGGGCAGTGACGAATATTGAGATGGATCCATGTTCGAGGTGGTGGTTTACTCTTATTACTGAGAGTATTTGATGTACATGTAGTTGAAGAATATTATTTTATGTCCATTTTATTATTATTTAATTATGGTTATGTGAAGAGCACGTGGGCTCACTTGGAGATATATATTTCTCTTCTCCGCTCCTGAGGGAGCATGGGGCCACCAGTGTGGTTTCATCCGAATGAAGCATTCAGATGCTCGTGCAGTAGTAGTTTCGGTAGCAGTTTGTGTTACATGGTGAGATTGCCAGCCTCACGCACTAACAAACCATTACTAGTCGCATTGGGGAACGACACGCATGAGTGCGTGCGTGTGTGATAGTTGAGGGTGTCAGGTAGTACACGTGGATAGGACTGTTTGGCAGGTGAGAGTATTATTTATTTAACTATTGATGATTTTTTAACCAGTCGTTGCATTGTTTGCTTCTCCAGAAATTTAAGGCAATCGGGCACATGCTGGGTGTTTTGTTATGTTCGTTCTTGTTATGTTTTAGTTTTTGTTATAATGTTTGCCTTTAGTCACTGAATGGTTGTAAAAATAATACAGCCCCCTGCCCTCTAGAATCAAGAGTTTTTATTATTGTTCGGTGTCAGGTGCGAGAGTGTGAAAAGAGAGTGATCAAACATCACAACATATCAATATCATCCATCACAACATCTCGCCCACCCTAGTCACAATTGGCTGGTCGTCGACAGGATCAGCGCTAGACAGTGACACACCTAGCAAACAGCAAACGAACAAATAGTGTAAACACCCAGCAGTGCGGTCTGGCAGCAAGATGGCCACGAGGAGCACACAAACACGTGCGCTACGAGCAGAACAGGGGAGCACAAGGATCTAGATCCCACCACAATTGGTCGGTTGCATCAGTTGTCTGTTTGCAAAGTGAGGGATCAGTAGCCGGTCCACTGCCCCAGCCCAGAGACACATTGCGGTGCATAATATCCCCACCCACCAGAAAGTGAGAACTTTTGGAGAACGGCACAAGGGCCAAATGCGGAGGACTATGCAATGGGAGGGTTAGAGCTAGCATGAGGTCCGGCTACATGAGTAAGGAGGTCCAAGCCGATGTGATCCTCGACAGTGTAACCCCAGTAAGTTGTCCGCACGGAGAATTGCGGATCACAAGTAAGAGACAATGCGACCCGGAAGCGGCTACATGAATGCTTCAGGCCATACTCAGCGTGTATGGGAGAAATCGAGGGATCGCATCCCAAGAACTAAATGGCGCTATTTTTATTCAGCGTACCAAGGCCCAAGGGAATCGGTGCGTGAGTTTGCCCATAGGCTATCATCAGGTATATTTGAGCAGGCAGCAGGGTCGCAGGAGAAAGCCAATGGTGTCAAGCTTGACGAAACGGTGCTAAGGGACCAGTTACTGTTGCCCACATCACGAACGATATGACTTGACGCGGAGAATGATGGAGAACGTGCGGTCCAGACACCCAGACTGCAGTGTCATTTTGTATCTACCATCGAGAAGCAGAAATGGAAACAATGACTCCTATGAGATGAGACCAGGAGTGGTCAAACAGAAAGAGCCTGGGATAGCCACAGTCACCGCATCCGAACGAAGATAATTGCATCCAGGGCACAAGAAGGAAATGCCGAAAGTGGAGCAACTCAGAAAAGAGCTAGAACGGCCCAACAGCATGAAGCGCCAACCTAGATTGCGCTCGGACAAGATGCAAGTTACCAGGCAAAGGAAGGCATAGGCGATGGCCATACCGATGCCTTTACGGTGCAAACAAATTTAGGGATCGTCCAGAGGAGAATCTGCCCCACAACAGGCACGAAACTAGAACCCCTCAGTGGTCCTGCGGAGGTACAGGCGCTAGTTGAAGGGCGAGCTCTTTAGTGACTCAAAATAGAAAAGAGGGACAGGAGATAGACGGGTCAGAACAATTAAATACAGGTTGGCATGAGGGAAGAAATGTAAATGGAAGAGAAAAGGGCAGTTTCTTTTTCTCCAAATAAATACGGGAATAGAACGTGAGATGTTTGATGCGGCAAGTGGGGGGTCCAATTAACAGGAGACGCCAAAACATACTCTAACATCGCGCACGCCTACGGGACAAAGCCCGCCGGTACAGAAGTAGAAAGAAACGTCTCATGTATGGTCAAAATGGAAAAGCCAGAGAAATCAGGTGCTAATAACTACTGTCAAACAAACTGCGCGCTGATTTTGTGAATTCCAACACAACACATATAGCGCCAGGTGTCCATATGGTCCCTCTACCTACCTAGAAAATGGTGTTTTCCAATGCAAGTCAGCACAACATTTAGTGGCGAGCTGTCCGTTTGGTAACTCTGCGGCTAGGGCATCACAACAAAGTGGAGCGCAGGCAGAAGGACCGCCACTCAGATGGAAGGTTAGAGATTCCAACCATCACAGGAAATGTCCCGACCGCACCAGCAGCGGACCAAATCCCCAGGAGCTTGAAGAAAGAAACGTGAAGGGAGAGCACCAAGAAAACCGGATCAACATTGGTAGGAGGTCGGTCTGAAGGAGTAGTGCTGATGGAAGGGAAAAGAGGTAAAATTGTGTTTTTGACACAGGTTTCACAGGTGTCTACCATCACAGAGCAATGTTCACAGGGAGATGTTTGGAGGGCTTCCCCTTGGATGAGGGTAGATGGGTGCTACCTGACAGCAGCAAATGGTGCCCACCATTCCATATATTGGTCACTTAGTGGTGGACATACAAGTTGGCTGTGCACAGTAGTGAAAAACTGTGGGGTTTTAATGTTGTCAAGGAAGTACAAGGACCTAGAAAACAAAAAAAAACCAAGAAGAAACACCAGGGATCATAGTGTACTAATGTCCCTTGTGGAAATTCCCAAACATACAGAAACATACTAAGATGGGAAAAAACAACCCTACCCAAGGGATCAGGGGATGACGCAGAAATCACAAGGACTCTACTAAAAGAATGGGTAGCTGGGAGAAAAAGCAAACCCCACATACCTGCTCGATCGATCAGGGCCATAACAGTCAAATGCAGGAGAGGAGGCCAGTCAAAAAGAACTTTTCATGTTCTTTGAGCTCCTAACAGAGACTTAGAAAACACAGAGGGCTGATTTATGAGTTATACATTGACTGTTCTTAGAAGTGGGTTCCTGTGATATTCAGGCCATAAATTTTGGGAGATGAGGACTTGTTTTTTAGCTCCAGGGACACAAGTAGGAATACTGACAGAAGCTGGGGTGGACTATAGCACATATTTTCAGAGTTGTAGGAGCTCAAGAGGTAGAAATGTCAGCAAGTCCACCATTACACGAATCCCAGAGCAGGGACAATGTGCCCAATTACCTGAACGGGGGGGGGGGGGGGGGGGGGGGTTTGAGGGCAGGAGGCTGAAGAGCAGGAAGTAAGAGCATTGTTTGAAACGCTATGCCGATCTTTTTGCCACAGATGAGACCGGATGTAGGGTACGGAACGGGGAGGACAGGGTAAAGCACACCGTCCCCATTAACAGATGACACCCCGTTTTTAAGCAGCCTTACCAGGAGAATACCTCCTGCATCTTTCCACTAATAACAGAGTACACGGATCACCTACAAGGATTGGCTTTGACAAACAAATAAATCAAGGAGAGTTGCAGTCCTTAGGGGGCTCCCTCCCCAATAGTTTTGGTCCGGAAGAAAGATGGTCGGCTTAGACTCTGCGTAGACTTAAGGGCACTCAACAGCAAGACGAAGAGGGGGATGCATCCCCTCTACCCCCGAGTAGATGAGTACCTGGATGCGTTAGGAGGAGCAAAGATATTCTCATCGCTTGATCTGGCAAGTGGTTACTATAACAAGTCAAGTAGCAATGGATGAGAAAGACCAAGAGAAAACCGCCTTCACTACACCTTTTGGACTTTATGAATACACCAGGATGCCTATGGGCTTAGCCTAACTCGGCCAGCATCCTTCAACGATTAAGGCAGCGCAGTATGCATGATATAGTGTTCCAGCTGATACTAGTATTACCTTGATGACATTTTAGGTGTACTCTGCTGACTTCATTTCAAAAAACCATTTGAGCCGATGGGAGAAAGTATTCTCTAAGCTACGCCAGCTAGGGTTGAAGTTGAATGGAGGGAAAGTGTAAGCTGTATTTAGGGACGACGATTGAATTCTTGGGGCAAAAAAAACTATATCAGCAGACGGAATAGGAGCTATGGAAGACAAGGTGAAGGCTGTTCAAGACGCCCCTGTACCACGTTCCCAGACTGAGTTGCGGTAATTCCTGGGATTGGCCAGTTACTACCGCAGATTTGTGCCGGGCTTTGCAAAGATAGCCAACCCGCTACATGATTTAGTAGCTGCTCTCAATCAAGGCATGCAGGCTAAAAGACGAAGTAAGTCACCCATAGGAGAGTTGTGGACAGCAGAGTGAGCTGTAGCCTTTGAAACACTGAAAAAGGCACTAACCTCTACACCGCTACTGGGGTTCCCTAACTTCTCGCTACCATTTATCCTCGAGGTAGATGCATCATTTGAAGGATTGGGAGCAATTCTTTCGCAAGTGCAAGATGGAACAAAGAAAGTCTTGGCATATGCAAGTCGCACACTTCGACCCTCTGAAAGAAACTCAAGAAGCAGTATGAGGCTGGAACTGCTAGGTCTTAAGTGGGCCATGACTGAGAAGTTCAGAGGTTACCTGCTAGGATCACAAGTAGAGGTTATTTTACAGACAACAGGGGTCTGGCCCTTCTGGGAGAAAGCTAAACTGGGAGCTATTGAGCAGAGATGGATGGCCCAGATGGCGATGTTTAACTACACAATCCGACATCGGGCAGCAAGAGCCAATGGAAATGCAGATTATTTGTCCCGTTTTCCTATTGAAACCGCAGGCGAGAAACTGGAGGATGAAGCAGATGTTGCAATAAGTGGCATAACAGCTGAGGTTATCAGAGAGTTTACCCAGATACCATATGAGATAGGGTTGATGACAGCAACAAGCCAGAAAGATATCAGTGAAAGGGTACCGGCCGAATCAACCACAGCACCAGCAACCACTCATGCCTTTCCCACCTATTCGCGTGAGGAATTGATAAATCTCCAGGGAGCTGATGATGTGGTAGCGATGGTTAGGAAAATGGTAAAGGATGGCACCAGACCTGCAGGAAAAGATGCTCGAAAGATCTCCTTGGCTGCAAGGAAACTACTTAATCAGAGTAACCGGCTCGAAGTGACAGATGGGTTGTTATACCGGACAGTGAAGGGATCAGATGGATCCAGCATGAAACAACTGGTAATACCTGAGTCCATGAAACCACGGATACTAGACTCTGCTCACAGGGTGGGCCATCAGGGAAGAGAGCGCATGCTGCAGTTGCTGAGAAGTAGGTGCTTCTGGGTAGGCATCACAGCTGATGTTGACGTCTTTTGTCGCAGATGCAACCGATGTAACGTCGCCAAGGCACCTCAACTGAAGTTTCATGGGCCATCGGGAAACGTGATTGCCTCCAGACCACTTGAGGTGGTAGCAATGGATTTCACACTGCTAGAGCGGGATTCCAAAGGGTTTGAGAATGTATTAGTGCTGACAGATGTGTTCAGCAAGTACACCATTGCTATACCAACAAGAGACCAAAAAGCAACAACAGTCACCAAGGCCCTGGTGGAAAAGTGGTTCCAGTATCTCGGAGCTCCTCAGAGGATACACTCTGATCAAGGCCGGAACTTCGAGTCAGCGATAGTCGCAGAGCTGTGCAAGGTATATGGAGTCCACAAGAGCCGCACTACAGCTTACAATCCTAAAGGCAACGGCAGTGCGAGCGCTTCAACAAGACGTTGCATGATTTGCTGAGACCCATGACAGCCGACCAGAAGCGAAGGTGGTCTGAGCATCTAGCGGAGGTGGTTATGGTCTACAACTCTACCCCCCACTCTTCGACAGGGTACTCACCATACTACCTCCTCTTCGGCAGAGAACCGAGGCTTCCTCTAGACTTCATGATAGGCACGCGCCCAGATGAAGAGCCGGAGACAACTGATGAGTGGCTGCAAGGTCACCTAGAGAGGTTGCACATAGCCCACCAAAAAGCTGCGGAAAGAATGCAGAAAATGGCCGCTGACAGGAGGGAGAGAAGTAATCAGCTTCCAGGCCCCACACCATTGCGAGTGGGTGAAAGAGTGCGGAAAAGAGTGCACTACATTGACAGGGCCAAAATACAAGACGTGTGGTCCAACGACGAATTCATTGTATCGTCAATTCCAGAAGCTAGCGGTAGTCTTTATGTGATAAGGCCAGCAGGCAACGAAGATCTGAAGATGAGGGTTGCGGCGCACGAACTGAGACGAAGTGAGGACAAAGATGATTCTCCGAATCTGGTAGATGCTACACTAGGCCTACCTGAGGCACCAGCTTCGTCAGATGAGACAGACCCTGGGGAGGACGTGCATGGTCTAATGCCCGAACCAGGCTGGTACGCCCTGCAGCCGATAGAGGGTTCTGCCTTGAGACGATCTGAGAGGTTACAATTGAAGCGCCAGAGGTAGTGATGTTGTCGGGACGACAACAAAATCAGGAGGAAGATATGTGATAGGGCCACGGGAAGACACCCCAGCTTCCCCTTCATTGTGAGTGGCACATTTATCGCCCATAATTTCGATGTGCGCGAAGCATGCTGGGATGTAAAAAAGCTTCAAGATTGATGAAAAGGCCAAAATAACGCCTAAAAATTAGATTTGGTGCATAGTTGTGTGTTATATTTGATAGTGGTGTTTTTGCTCTAGAAATAGTTGTGTATATTTCTGTTTTTGGGCCTTCTAAAGCAAATAATCGCGAGCGTTGTTTATGCGGCTAAACTAATACGCCTAGCGCGCAGTAAGTTGAGTGATTCGCCAAGGGTCTATATAAAGCGTGTGAGAGCCAGCAGCGACCTTTTCCTAGTATCAGCCCAGACGAGAGAACAAACAAGACGAGGTGACTGGTGTAGGTAGCAGATGGACCAGAGCACGTGAGCTGTAATTCTTAGCGCATTTTGTATTTAGCATTCGTGTTCTATAAGTCTGAAATTATATTCAGCACGAGTCTGTTTTAATGTTTAGTGAATTAGGTCTAAATAGATAGATAGATGTGAAAGTTTAAGAGCGATTATTTCATTTATCAGAAAGGCAAATATGGTATGAAGCTATTTCACTGGAATTTAGATAAGATTAACAATAGCAAGATGGCAGCCACGTGGCGAGGACTGTATAAAAAGAGGCGAATAACACGCCCCGCGTGGTAAACCTATAATGTTACGCCATGTGACACGTTATGTATTTAATTCCAGTTTTGTTAAAGTTAAGAATAATTATATTGTATTCCTTAATGTAAGAGTAATTAAGTGTATTTCACGATTATTGATATTTCTACTGTATATCTTTAGTGGGTTACTTTGAAGTGACAATAGTCATTTAGATTTCGGGAGAGCGCGAGGCCACTCCTTTGTTGAGACATGTGTTTCTCTGGTTGCTCCCGGCGGAGCATGGAAACACCAATGCAGCTGGTGTCCATTACAGGCCCACAATAAGCATTTTTATGCTATTGCAGTGGTTGTTTCGGTGACGTTAACGATGTGTTTCTTGTGATGAGTTCTCAGTCTCATCAGGGGTCGTATACGACACGCTTGTTACAAGGCGCACCAGTCGCGACTTACGAAATGTTCAGAGGGCAGTGACGAATATTGAGATGGATCAGTTCGAGGTGGTGGTTTACTCTTATTACTGAGAGTATTTGATGTACATGTAGTTGAAGAATATTATTTTATGTCCATTTTATTATTATTTAATTATGGTTTTGTGAAGAATGGTTTGTGAGAGCACGTGGGCTCACTTGGAGATATATATTTCTCTTCTCCGCTCCTGAGGGAGCATGGGGCCACCAGTGTGGTTTCATCCGTATGAAGCATTCAGATGCTCGTGCAGTAGTAGTTTCGGTAGCAGTCTGTGTTACACGGTGAGATTGCCAGCCTCACGCACAACACCTTACTAGTCGCATTGGACGACACGCATGAGTGCGTGCGTGTGTGATAGTTGAGGGTGTCAGGTAGTACACGTGGAAGGACTGTTTGGCAGGTGAGAGTATCATTATTTAACTATTATGATTTTAACCAGTCGTTGCTTTGTTTGCTTCTCCAGAAGTAGCAATCGGGCACATGCTGGGTGTTTTGTTATGTTCGTTGGTTTATTTGTTTAATGTTTGTTTAGTCACTGAATGGGTTGTAAAAATAAATATAGCCCCTGCCTCTAGAATCAAGAGTTTTATTGTTGTTCGGGTCGGTGCGAGTGTGAAAAGAGAGTGATCAAACATCACAACATCAATATCATCATCACCATCTCGCCCACCCTATCACAATTGGCGTCGTCGACAGGATCAGGCAGACAGTGACACCTAGCAAACAGCAAACGAACAAATAGTGTAAACACCCAGCAGTGCGGTCTGGCAGCAAGATGGCCACGAGGAGCACACGTGCTACGAGCAGAGGGGAGCACGAGGATGTAGATCCAACACAAGTGGTCGGTGCATCAGTGGTGCAAAGTGAGGGATCAGTAGCAGGTCCACTGCCCCAGCCAGAACACATGCGGTGCATAATGGTGCCCACCCACAAGAAAGTGAGAACTTTTGGAGAACGCACAGGGCCAAATGCGGAGGACTATGCAAGGGAGGTTAGAGCTGCATGGAGGTCCGGCTACATGAGTAAGGAGGACCAAGCCGATGCGATCCTCGACAGTGTAACCCCAGTTGTCCGCAGGGAGCTGCGGATACAAGTAAGAGACAATGGACGGGAGGCAATGCTTCAGGCCATACTCAGGATGTATGGGAAATCGAGGAGCACCCAAGAACTAATGGCGCTATTTTATTCAGCGTACCAAGGGCCAAGGGAATCGGTGCGTGAGTTTGCCCATAGGCTTCATGAGATATTTGAGCAGGCAGCAGCGGCGCAGGAGAAAGCCAATGGTGTCAAGCTTGACGAAACGGTGCTAAGGGACCAGTTTGTTGCCAGTCTAAGAGATGACTTGACGCGGAGAATGATGGAGAACAGGGTCCGGCACCAGCCTGCAGTGTCATTTGTATCTATAAGAGATGATGCTCTGAGATGGATTGGGAGTGGTCAAACAGCAAGAGCTGGGATAGCCACAGTCACCGCATCCGACGAAGAAATGGCACCCAGGTCACATGAAGGAAATGCCGAAGTGGAGCAACTCAGAGCAGAGGTCGCACAGCTGAAGCGCCAGATGGCTGAAATGCAAGATAGGCATAGAAGGCCGGCGAGGGTCATCCGATGCTTTCGGTGCAAAAATTTAGGGCACGTCCAGAGGGAATGCCCACAACAGGCACTAAACTAGACCCCTCTGTGGCTGGGAGGCAGGCTGTGGAAGGGGAGCTTTGTGACCCAAATAGAAAGAGTACAGGTAGAGGGGGCAGACAATTACAGGTTGGCATGAGGAAGAATGTAAATGGAATGAAAGGGCCTGTTTCTAAAAATAATAGTGAGACTGAGATGTTGGTGCGGCAAGTGGGGGTCATTAACATGGAGGACCATCTCTAGACGCCACAGAGACAGCCGCAGGTACAGAAGTAGAAAGGAACGTCATTAATGGAATGGAAGCCAGAGAATCAGGTGCTATAACTGCGCTGATTTTGTGAATCATATACCTGCCAGGTGTCCATATGGTCCTCTACCTAGAAGGTGTTTCCAATGCAAGTCAGCACAACATTTAGTGGCGAGCTGTCCGTTTGGTAACTCTGCGGCTAGGGCATCACACAAAGTGGAGCGCAGGCAGAAGGACCGCCACTCACATGGAAGGTTAGAGATTCAACCATCACAGGAAATGTCGACCAGCAGCGGACCAAATCCCCAGGAGCTTGAAGAAAAAAACGTGAAGGGAGAGCACCAAGAAAACCGGATCAAGATGGTAGGAGGTCGGCCTGAAGGAGTAGTGCTGATGGAAGGGAAAGAGGTAAATTGTGTGTTTGACACAGGTTCACAGGTGTCTACCATCACAGAGCAATGTTTCAGGGAGATGTTTGGAGGGCTCCCCTTGGATGAGGGTAGATGTGTGCACCTGACAGCAGCAAATGGTGCCACCATTCCATATATTGGTCACTTAGTGGTGGACATACAAGTTGGGTACACAGTAGTGAAAAACTGTGGGGTTTATGTTGTCAAGGAAGTACAAGGACCTATAAACCAGAAGAAAACACCAGGGATCATAGGTACTAATGTCCTTGTGGAAATCCCAAACATACAGAACATACGAAGATGGGACCCTCCAAGGGATCAGGGGATGACGCAGAAATCAGACTATTTAAAAGTATGGGTAGCTGGGAGAAAGCAAACCCACATACCTGCTCGATCGATCAGGGCCATAACAGTCAAATGCAGGAGAGGAGGCCAGTCAAAAAGAACTTTTCTCTTTGAGCCTAACAGAGACTTAGAACACAGAGGGCTGATTATGAGTCATACATTGACTGTTCTTAGAAGTGGGTCCTGTGATATTCAGGCCATAAATTTGAGAGATGAGGACTTGTTCTTTAGCTCCAGGGACACAAGTAGGAATACTGACAGAAGCTGGGGTGGACTATAGCACATATTTAAGAGTTGTAGGAGCTCAAGAGGTAGAAATGTCAGCAAGTCCACCATACACGAATCCAGAGCAGGAAATGTGCCCAATTGACGTGACCGGGTTTGAGGGCAGTGAGACTGAAGAGCAGGAAGTAAGAGCATTGTTGAGACGCTATGCCGATCTTTTTGCCACAGATAAGACAGATGTAGGGTACACGGACAGGGTAAAGCACACCATCCCATTAACAGATGACACCCCAGTTAAGCAGCCTTACAGGAGAATACCTCCTGCTTTCTATAGAGAGGTACAGGATCACCTACAAGGATTGCATGACAAACAAATAATCAAGGAGAGTTGCAGTCCTTGGTCCTCCCCAATAGTTTTGGTCCGGAAGAAAGATGGTCGGCTTAGACTCTGCGTAGACTTAAGGGCACTCAACAGCAAGACGAAGAGGGATGCATACCCTCTACCATGAGTAGATGAGTACCTGGATGCGTTAGGAGGAGCAAAGATATTCTCATCGCTTGATCTGGCAAGTGGTTACCATCAAGTAGCGATGGATGAGAAATACCAAGAGAAAACCGCCTTCACTACCCCTTTTGGACTTTATGAATACACCAGGATGCCTATGGGCTTAGCCAACTCGGCCAGCACCTTTCAACGATTAATGCAGAGCAGTATGCATGATTTAGTGTTCCAGCTGATACTAGTATACATTGATGACATTTTGGAGTACTCTGCTGACTTCACTAACCATTTGAGCCGACTGGAGAAAGTATTCTCTAAGCCACGCCAGCTAGGGTTGAAGTTGAATAAAGGAAAGTGTAAGCTGTTTAGGACGACGATTGAATTCTTGGGGCATACTATATCAGCAGATGGAATAGGAGCTATGGAAGACAAGGTGAAGGCTGTTCAAGACGCCCCTGTACCACGTTCCCAGACTGAGTTGCGGTCATTCCTGGGATTGGCCAGTTACTACCGCAGATTTGTGCCGGGCTTTGCAAAAATAGCCAAAACCGCTACATGATTTAGTAGCTAGCTCAATCAAGGCATGCAGGCTAAAAGACGAAGTAAGTCACCCATAGGAGAGTTGTGGACAGAAGAGTGTGCTGTAGCCTTTGAAACACTGAAAAACGCACTAACCTCTACACCGCTACTGGGGTTCCCTAACTTCTCGCTACCATTTATCCTCGAGGTAGATGCATCATTTGAAGGATTGGGAGCAATTCTTTCGCAAGTGCAAGATGGAACAAAGAAAGTCTTGGCATATGCAAGTCGCACACTTCGACCCTCTGAAAGAAACTCAAAAAGCAGTATGAGGCTGGAACTGCTAGGTCTTAAGTGGGCCATGACTGAGAAGTTCAGAGGTTACCTGCTAGGATCACAAGTAGAGGTATTTACAGACAATAGGGGTCTGGCCTTCTGGGAGAAAGCTAAACTGAGAGCTATTGAGCAGAGATGGATGGCCCAGATGGCGATGTTTAACTACACAATCCGACATCGGGCAGCAAGAGCCAATGAAAATGCAGATTATTTGTCCCGTTTTCCTATTGAAACCGCAGGCGAGAAACTGGAGGATGACGCAGATGTTGCAATAAGTGGCATAACAGCTGAGGTTATCAGAGAGTTTACCCAGATACCATATGAGATAGGGTTGATGACAGCAACAAGCCAGAAAGATATCGGTGAAAGGGTACCGGCCAAATCAACCACAGCACCAGCAACCACTCAAGCATTTCCCACCTATTCGCGTGAGGAATTGATAAATCTCCAGGGAGCTGATGATGTGGTAGCGATGGTTAGGAAGATGGTAAAGGATGGCACCAGACCTGCAGGAAAAGATGCTCGAAAGATCCCCTTGGCTGCAAGGAAACTACTTAATCAGAGTAACCGGCTCGAAGTGACAGATGGGTTGTTATACCGGACAGTGAAGGGATCCGATGGATCCAGCATGAAACAACTGGTAATACCTGAGTCCATGAAACCACGGATACTAGACTCTGCTCACAGGGTGGGACATCAGGGAAGAGAGCGCATGCTGCAGTTGCTGAGAAGTAGGTGCTTCTGGGTAGGCATCACAGCTGATGTTGACGTCTTTTGTCGCAGATGCAACCGATGTAACGTCGCCAAGGCACCTCAACTGAAGTTTCATGGGCCATCGGGAAACGTGATTGCCTCCAGACCACTTGAGGTGGTAGCAATGGATTTCACACTGCTAGAGCGGGATTCCAAAGGGTTTGAGAATGTATTAGTGCAGACAGATGTGTTCAGCAAGTACACCATTGCTATACCAACAAGAGACCAAAAAGCAACAACAGTCACCAAGGCCCTGGTGGAAAAGTGGTTCCAGTATCTCGGAGCTCCTCTGAGGATACACTCTGATCAAGGCCGGAACTTCGAGTCAGCGATAGTCGCAGAGCTGTGCAAGGTATATGGAGTCCACAAGAGCCGCACTACAGCTTACAATCCTAAAGGCAACGTGCAGTGCGAGCGCTTCAACAAGACGTTGCATGATTTGCTGAGACCCATGACAGCCGACCAGAAGCGAAGGTGGTCTGAGCATCTAGCGGAGGTGGTTATGGTCTACAACTCTACCTTCACTCTTCGACAGGGTACTCACCATACTACCTCCTCTTCGGCAGAGAACCGAGGCTTCCTCTAGACTTCATGATAGGCACGCGCCCAGATGAAGAGCCGGAGACAACTGATGAGTGGCTGCAAGGTCACCTAGAGAGGTTGCACATAGCCCACCGGTTGTTCGTCCATCACGGGTGATAAAGACCACTCTGTTCATCCACTTATTTAAGAATATGTTAGGTTAGTCTATGGGTACGAAGGTGACTGAAGAGCCCGATGCGGGCCTGGAAAGATCTTGGACAGTGTGGGCAGGGAATGTTTGCTTCATGTGAAGGTTTTATTTCACGGTCCTTTCTAGCTTGTCTCCGCTGTTCTGCTGCTGCTCTTCTGGATGATTCGCATGCTGCTGCACCTTTACGAAGAGATGTGCGCCAAGCAGTTCGGTCTTGCGCAGCAGCTTCCCATGTGTCTGGGTTTATGTCAAAGGTTTTCAATGACGTCTTTAACGTGTCTTTGAGGCGCTTCTTTTGGCCACCATGGGAGCGTTTACCCTTCTGCATCTCACCATAAAAGAGTATCTTTGGCAGTTGATGGTCTGGCATGCGGACTACATGACCTGCCCAGCGAATTTGTGACTGCATCAGAATAGTATCAATACTAGGGATACCAGATCTGTCAAGAACGGCGGTATCCGGGATCTTGTCTTGCCATTTGATGTTCATTATCTTCCTGAGACAGACTGTATGGAAGTGGTTTAGCTTCTTTACGTGGCGCCTGTATACAGTCCATGTTTCACATGCATATAGCAGCACTGGAAGCACCGCAGCTCTGTACACCTTCAGCTTTGTCTGTAGACTAATGCCACTTCGATGCCAAACGTTGGTGTATAGTCTGCCAAATGTGCTGCTGGCTTTGGAGATCCTGGTGTTCACCTCATCATCAATGACAATGTTCTGGGATAGTGTGCTACCAAGGTATGTGAATCTGTTCACAACATTCAGTTTCTCACCATTAACCTTGATGACTGGCTCAGTATAAACTGTGCCAGGAGCTGGTTGGTACATGATTTCTGTTTTCTTCGTGTTGATGGTAAGCCCAAAGTTGGCGCAGGCTTCGGAGAGTCTATCCACACTATGCTGCAGATCAGCCTCTGAGCCAGCATTGAGGGCACAATCATCAGCAAACAGAAGATCTCTGATGGTGTGTGATTTGACCTTGGTTTTTGCTTGAAGCCTCCTAAGGTTAAACAATTTTCCATCAATGCGATAACTAATGTCGATTCCTGTGTCCCCGTCTCTAAAAGCAGCAGTCAGCATAGCAGAAAACATGATACTGAACAGAGTCGGTGCAAGTACGCACCCTTGTTTAACTCCATTTGAGACGGGGAAAGGCTCTGATAGCTCACCGTTTTCCTGAACTCTAGCCTGCATTCCATCATGCAGTTGCTGCACTATTGTGATAAATTTCTTTGGGCAGCCGTATTTTGCCATGATCTTCCATAGACCCTCTCTACTGACCGTGTCGAACGCCTTTGTCAATTCGATGAAAGCTGTGTACAGGTCACAGTGCTGTTCTTGGCATTTTTCTTGTAGCTGTCTTGCAGCGAACACCATATCTGTGGTTCCACGTTCTTTCCGGAATCCACACTGACTTTCAGGTAAAAGACCTTTGTCAAGATGAGCCGTAAGGCGATTCAAAAGGATTCTGGCGAATATCTTCCCAGCGATTGATAAAAGAGAGATGCCTCGATGATTGTTGCAGTCTTGGCGATTACCTTTACGTTTATATAGATGTATAATTGAGGCATCTTTGAGATCGTGTGGGATGGTTTCACTCTGCCACATTTGCTGGAAGATCATATGAAGTTTCTCTATCAGAACTGCACCACCATCTTTATAAACCTCAACAGGAATTGAATCGGAGCCAGGGGCCTTTCCACTAGACAGTTGACGAATCGCTTTTTTAGTTTCCTCCAGAGTTGGTACATCATCTAATGCTTCATTTATAGGAATTTGGGGCAGGCGGATGATGGCTTCGTCGTTAATAGATGATAGCTGGTTCAAGATATTATTAAAATGTTCAGCCCAGCGTTGGAGAATTTTTTCCTTGTCTGTAATTAGTGTTTTTCCATCTGCATTAAGGAGGGGAAATGATCCTGATGATGTTGGACCATAGACCGCTTTGAGTGCAAGGTAAAAGTTTTTCAAGTCATGGCTGTCAGCAAAGCCTTGGATCTCATCTGCTTTATTACTCAGCCATGAATCCCGCATCTGGCGTAGTTTATGTTGGACGATTCTACGCATGTTGTTGAAAGCGTCTTTCTTGGATGTAGATTTTGGATCATTTAAATATGCTTTATGGAGATGGTGTTTCTCAGCCAACATCTGCTTTATATCATCTGAGTTCTCATCAAACCAGTCATTTTGTTTCTTGATGGAAGGACCCAGGACCTCTGTAGCAGTGTTGTAGATCTGCTCACTTAGGGCTGCCCAATTTGTTTCCACACTTTGGCCGTCTAGCGAGATAGATTTGAGACGGTCTTCTAAGGTGTCAGTAAATGACTGTTTGATTTTTGTCTTCTTTAGTTTGGTGACATCCAGCCTCTTTTGAGTTTTCTTCCCCTGAGGGCGCCTGGCTGGTTGGATACGAATTTTAAGTTTAGATACAATGAAGCGATGATCAGTCCAGCATTCGGCACCACACATGGACTTGGTCACCCGGACATCTTGCCTGTCCTTCTTCCTAACAATTACATAGTCAATTAGGTGCCAATGCTTTGAGCGAGGGTGCATCCAGGAGGTCCTGTTGCGGGTAGGAAGTCGAAAAATGGTGTTGGTGACAAGGAGGTAATGTTCTGCGCAAGTCTGGAGGAGACGAAGTCCATTACTGTTACAGCGACCCACGCCGTACTTACCAATAGTGTCATTCCAGGAGATGTTATCTGAGCCTACTCTTGCATTAAAGTCACCAAGAATGATGAGCTTATCTGCTTTAGGAACTGATGCAATGACTGCATGTAGTTCTTCGTAAAACTTATCCTTGACATCATCCTGGTTTGTCATAGTTGGTGCATACGCGCTAATGATGGTAGCATGTTTTCTTCCATAGAACAGAGGGATCTTGACCGTCATGAGTCGGTCATTTATTCCCTTTGGGGGCCCCGCTAACTTGCTGACAATTGCTGTTTTGATTGCAAATCCAACCCCTGCTTCTCGTCTTCCTTCAGTTCCTCTTCCGCTATAAAAGAATGTAAGCCTGCACCCTTTTCACAAAGTTGGCCCTCGCCTGCAAGTCGAGTTTCACTCAGTGCTGCTATGTCAATGTTGTACCTGGCCAGTTCTCTCCCAATCAGGGCAGTTCGTCTCTCAGGTCTGTTTGCGTTAAAGTCTTTGTCAAGTAAAGTGCGCACATTCCATGCGCCTAGAATGAGGGGGAAAAATCTGTCCTTTCTTTTTCTTATATGTCGACCGCCGAAGTAGGGTACCCACCAACCGCGGTAAGCTGGTTAGGTAATGGTGAAGCAGGCAATGTTTAGGGCACCTTTTCTAGCCCCTTCCTCATGCCATGGAGGTGAGCAGTGCTTTCCTAAAGAGGGCTGCTCAGACATTCAGGGGGCTGCCGAATCCAACTGCTGCTCCGATCAGTGGAAGACGACCATATGGCCTGAGCCGCTTGTGTGTAGGTCTGCGACTACGACTGCCAGCGTACCCACGCCTGCCGCTTCGCCGCTCGCCCATCGCCACAGGACTTGTTGTGAGTGGATGGATAATGGATGAATGGATGAAAGAGTGACTTGCGCGGTGATTTGGATTAAAGTGAGGAAGAGTTGCGCAATTCGTCGACCTCACTCTCTCGCCTGGGTCCATCTCAATCCAGTGGCAAGACAAGTCAAGACGACTGGAGATGAAGTCAGGTGCAGTGGATGACCAGGGCTTTCTACGTGCCTTGCCGTGCTCCTTACGCTCCACAGCGCGTTGCTGGTAATCGCCGTCATGCCCGTTGAACCAACAGGTGGTTTCTTCCGCGCAGTCTATCGAATCCAGTCTTCGCATGCATGGGTAGGCAGACCCTAACTCACCGAAGGTTTATAACCATTCGGCTACCATCACCTAGTTTAGCCGGCCTGTCAAAGCCGTTGTCCGGGGGTGGCCGCTGTCGCATGCTGACAGCTACGAGGAGCCACAGGTGAGAGCTGGATGCCAGGTTTGGACCAAAGGTGGCTGAGCTGCCCTAAAAAGGGCATGACAGCTCCTTCACCAGAGGTACTACCAATACCTGACTTCCCAACACCCCACCAAAAAGCTGCGGAAAGAATGCAGAAAATGGCCGCTGACAGGAGGGAGAGAAGTAATCAGCTTCCAGGCCCCACACCATTGCGAGTGGGTGAAAGAGTGCGGAAAAGAGTACACTACACTGACAGGGCCAAAATACAAGACGTGTGGTCCAACGACGAATTCATTGTATCGTCAATTCCAGAAGCTAGCGGTAGTCTTTATGTGATAAGGCCAGCAGGCAACGAAGATCTGAAGATGAGGGTTGCGGCGCACGAACTGAGACGAAGTGAGGACAAAGATGATTCTCCGAATCTGGTAGATGCTACACTAGGCCTACCTGAGGCACCAGCTTCGCCAGATGAGACAGACCCTGGGGAGGACGTGCATGGTCTAATGCCCGAACCAGGCTGGTAGGCCCTGCAGCCGATAGAGGGTCCTGCCTCGAGACGATCTGAGAGGTTACAATTGAAGCGCCAGAGGTAGTGATGTTGTCGGGACGACAACAAAATCAGGAGGGAGATATGTGATAGGGCCACGGGAAGACACCCTAGCTTCCCCCTTCATTGTGAGTGGCACATTTATCGCCCATATTTTCGATGTGCGCGAAGCATGCTGGGATTTAAAAAGTCTTCAAGATTGATGAAAAGGCCATAATAATGCCTAAAAATTAATTATTCCACAAGAATTTAGATAAGATTAACAATAGCAAGATGGCAGCCACGTTGCAAGGACTGTATAAAAAGCGGCGAATAACACGCCCCGCGTGGTAAACCTATAAAGTTACGCCATGTGTCACGTTATGTATTTAATTCCAGTTTTGTTAAAGTTAAGAATAATTATATTGTATTCCTTAATGTAAGAGTAATTAAGTGTATTTCACGATTATTGATATTTCTACTGTATATCTTTAGTGGGTTACTTTGAAGTGAGAATAGTCATTTAGATTACGGGAGAGCGCGAGGCCACTCCTTTGTTGAGACATGCGTTTCTCTGGTTGCTCCCGGCGGAGCATGGAAACACCAATGCAGCTGGTGTCCATTACAGGCCCACAATAAGCATTTTTATGATATTGCTGTGGTTGTTTCGGTGACGGTAACGATGTGTTTCATGTAATGAGTTCTCAGTCTCATCAGGGGTCGTATACGACACGCTTGCTACCAGGCGCACCAGTCGCCACTTACGACATGTTCAGAGGGCAGTGACGAATATTGAGATGGATCAGTTCGAGGTGGTGGTTTACTCTTATTACTGAGAGTATTTGATGTACATGTAGTTGAAGAATATTATTTTATGTACATTTTATTATTATTTAATTATGGTTATGTGAAGAATGGTTTGTGAGAGCACGTGGGCTCACTTGGAGATATATATTTCTCTTCTCCGCTCCTGGGGGAGCATGGGGCCACCAGTGGGGTTTCATCCGTATGAAGCATTCAGATGCTCGTGCAGTAGTAGTTTCGGTAGCATTCTGTGTAACATGGTGAGATTGCCAGCCTCATGCACAACACTATACTCGTCGCACTGGACGACATGCATGAGTGTGTGATAGTTGAGTGTGCCCTTGCAGTAGTGGTTTCGGTAGCAATCTGTGTTACATGGTGAGATTGCCAGCCTCACGCACAACACCTTACTAGTCGCATTGGACGACACGCATGAGTGCGTGCGTGTGTGATAGTTGAGGGTGTCAGGTAGTACACGTGGAAGGACTGTTTGGCAAATGAGAGTATCATTATTTAACTATTATGATTTTAACCAGTCGATGCTTTGTTTGCTTCTCCAGAATTAGCAATCGGGCACATGCTGGGTGTTTCATTATGTTCGTTGGTTTATTTGTTTAATGTTTGTTTAGTCACTGAATGGGTTGTAAAAATAAATACAGCCCCTGCCTCTAGAATCAAGAGTTTTATTGTTGTTCGGGTCGGTGCGAGTGTGAATAGAGAGTGATCAAACATCACAACATCAATATCATCATCACCATATCGCCCACCCTATCACATTAATAAGAACTTAGCTGGTCAAAGTGAGTCCTGCAGTTGTGGTTTCATCAATTCGTTTAAGATAAGGGCCCTTCTTCGCACAACTTGTCCAATGTAGGTGGTTAGTTTTGAATCCCTGCTCTTAACTCACATTAGTGGCGTAGAAACTTTACTCTTGCAGCTTTGTACCCCGAACATTAGACACAATAGAAAGAACACATGCTTCTGCTAAGTACAGTTCTGGGTTGCAAATTAACAGGCGCATTGTCTCGCTGGAAGATGTGTCTGGACAATGCAAGGGCAATGGATTGCGTGAATTACGACTAACAAGGTGAATATATTTCACAAAATGATACGATGGGCTTGATGCACATGGGATGTAATCATCACTCGTGACTGCTCCATTCGGAGTCTGGGGTCACCTCTGCTGTCGGTTTTCTGTACCACTAGCAAAAAGTAATCACCAGCGCATGCTGTAGTAGTTAATCAATATACTATTGTCATTTGCTTATGTAGCCAGCCTCATATATAACCACTTAGCAAGAAAAACGTGTCAAATTCACATTTCAAATTTTAATCTTTCCACTCTTATCCTATTCTTCTATTTTTATGCCATCCTCCATAATTTTTTCCTCTTCTATTTCCAGTCCCCACTTTTATTACTTTTGGGTATTTTTTCGTATTTTTTCGTTTTTTTTACTTTTTAGTTTCTTAGTATGTATTGTGTACATCCGGGGTCAAGAGTCACTTTCCTTTTTCAACCAAGCGTGATAGGATTTAGATGCTTCGCCTTCAGGGAAGTACCTAGGTTTTATTAATTAATTTATTTATTTTTTTTAAATTTATTTTTATATTCTTTTAAGTTTTTATGTCTCATATCTAGCCTTCACTTTCTTTCTTTTCCTGACGAAGGGCTTGTGGCCGTAACGTAGACTACTTTCTTTGTCTTTTGTCCTCGTAAGACGAATCACCTTTTTTCGATTTTTTTTTCAAACCCATCCAAATTCACATTTGTAAAGTATAGGTTCACAACTTCCCCCAAAATGGGATCTACAATCTCCTGGCACAGATAGAATGGACACAGCAAATTATGTTAGATGCTTCCGAATCACTTGTCTGGGTTATTTTATTATTCCTCTTATGACTTGTGTTCTGATTCATTAGGTCTCCACTCTTGGTATTTAAAAACGCTGATTTTACTTTTACGTTTCGATGTTGCCCAAATACTCTGTCTTGGTCCTTTAAGTTTCCAGTCTTTGTATTTAAAATTGCGGGTATACTGTTAAGTTTCAAATTTGCCGAATACTTCGATCTGTCACTTATAATATTTAATTTCTTAGTCCGATGATAATCTGGCTCCTGGGATTTGCTAATCTGACGTTGCGATTCAGTCTGATTTGGGACTCCAATTTCGTTAGATTATATTGCCTTTTCTCAGGTCAAGTCCCAGATTATACATTTAGACCAGCTTGGCAATGAAAGTCAAAGTCTATTTCGGCTCTCAAATTAAACCAATGGTAAGCTCTAGAACTGTGTGGATCAAGGTGTTTAATTTAATTAAACCTGAGTATTTTAAATTTATCACTTTTAAAATTTAAATGCGTGACCTCTTTCAGATATGTCGATAATACTTCCGATTGCACCTTTATGCAAACTCACAAACACATATGTGAACTCATTTTCTGGCTGACACTTTCCGCCCATATTGTCTCCTCTGCCATGGTGTCTGTAATAATTACTTAGAAATGGTCCCACGGAAGAGATTACGTATTATCACCTGTTGTCAGGAACCACTTATCGTGGAGAACACTCCACTAGTTACACCACTGCAGTGTGGATTTATAATAACAAATAAAGGCTCGTTCTTCCAAGGGGACACTCACAAAACAATGGCTGACATAAGAAATAACACCTTCAACAGGTACTTCCGTTCAATTATTTACACACACCATAAGGCGTCACACGGCCAATCAACGCATCACATACAATAATGAAAAACCACTGTAAACTTGCCTAAGCAGCTTATATATCAGCATAATACACGAATGTATGACGTATAACAAGAACACTGCAATGAATGTCGCTCCCCTGAGCGGCAAAACTGTGACAATGACACTCTCACATCATTGTTATCTTATTAAACTACGGCCTGTAGAAATTACAACGTAGACCCTTCACTGCTCTAGAATTACAACGTAAATATCAACCAGAACTGAAATATAGCAAGTACTTAGTTAATAGTCCATAATCTGAACTACACATCAATCTCGCTGGCAAAAAGGGAAATATGTGTCCTTCCTGGACGAAGGCTAGTTTCTGCCTACCCAACTGTGCGCCTTTTCCCCCCGACTTCCGGTACTCACATGACCCACCGGTTCGGCTAACCTCGGCCTTTCCGAGTGACCTATCGACGACCACAATACCTAAGATGCACTGCGAAATAGCGCTGTGACACCTGTGTTTGCTTAAATCCCTCAGACAAATGTCTTAGACAGACAATCTGGCGCTCTTTCCATTATCGTGCGCGAAAACCTTGCGTCAACAGAAATCGTCTGTATCAAAAGTGGCTAAACAAATTAAGTAATAATCGTATTATCCGCTGACCTGTCTTATTAGCCATGTCATACGACGATTCACAGAGCGAAACGTAAACAAGTCTGGGAGAGGCTCAGGGCACAAAATATAGTTGCATAAAATATGTCAAATAATAGAACGATGAAGGAGAAAGAGAAAGGTGCAAGAGTACATGCATATAACGTTGTGACAATCTCCAGTGCGCACATAACAAATTACCACGAAAACAGTGGATATTCAAGGGACACTCAACGGAGAATTACCCTTAACTTCAAGTCAATTGTCGCTATGTGGAAGGCGAAATAAAAGCAGTACTAAATGATACTCTTTAACCCCTGATGTTGGGGCGTAAATATGTATTATTGGAAACCCTGTAAAGCCTGAGGTTGTGGCGGATGCCGAGCCCACGTCAGATTCCAAGAATTCGTCTCGCTTAAAAACCATGAGCTATCTGTCGCGAAAGCGATGGCTCAATATCTTAGGCAATTTGACTCGGACTAATACGGGATGACAATCATGGTCATATATCGGTCATGTCCTACGAATGCAAAACAACAGAATACCACTACAGGCGCTCACTTGGGTTCCTGAGGGTAAGAGGAAAAAAGGAAGACCAAAAGAAACACTCAGAAGAACAATAATAAGAGAAGGAAGAACGTTGGGCCTAAATAATGTGCAAGAGCTAAGAGGAGTGGCGTCACAACGAACAACCTGGAGAGCACTAGTTTCTGCCTTATGTGCCGTGTTTGGTGCTTAAATAATTTATTATTAATACGGGATAACGCGAAAGTTGTTTTTAGCCAATGAGAGCATTGCCAGCCATACGCTGCGGGACTCCTAGGCTTGTAGGCAAAACAATGATGGAATCTGCAAGTGTTCTTATGTGTTTGGCTTTCCTTTGGAATGATGAAAATTCGGTGGGAGTGCAAATAAAAATGCCATCAAGGTTAGATATTAGAGAACCACAGCTTCCTCTATATACCTACAACTTGATAGCAAGTGCAGTATAACGCTAGATAATTGAGGGTAAAAACAGAAACGCATGCCTTTCACGGAGTTCTGCACACAATCGCTTGCCCTAGCGGAAGATAGAAAGGACTGTAGTAAAAGAAGTATATAGATCGACAGTTCAAAGTCGTCCGGTTGTAACAAGTCCAAGATGAAGGAAATTGGTTTAACAATAAAGGAACAGGATGTAATGGAAGTTTTAACAAAAACACACCTTTTGGCTTGATTCAGCACATTTTGCAGAAACCTAAACGAACAGATAACCTATGACGTTAGTGTTCTCTCGAGCGCACAAAGGGATGTATAAAAAAGGAGTAAAGTGGATGAACCGACACTCACCGACAACTTTAAACATAGAAGAAAGACTGAGCTCGCCACATAAACGTTTAGCCATTTGGAAGTGCGTGCAGCCAGCCTGGCCTTTGATGCCCTGTGTGTATTCTGAATTGAGGGTCATATCATACCATACTGTAAGCAAGGCAGAAAACTGTTGTATACCTGTGATAGGCAGAAAACTGTTGTGTACCTGTGATAGCCAGAGAAGCATTTAATCACCATGTGTTTACCTCAGCTCAGATATGTGAACCCACATTCATGGCAATTGCCAGCCACTGTCTACATCAGATTGGCAGCTCGGTGCAGTCAACACAGATATGGTGATACCAGTCTTTGTTAAGATCAATACAAGTGTAAAGTCACGGTGACTTTCTTAAAAGTTTAAGCACAGTGATTCAAGAACCTATAGTTCAAGACTAGTCAACAGTGAAAGTTGGTATAAGATACATTATAATATAAAGGACACTTCATTATAAAGTGATATCTCCAAAGAGGAAAAAGTCATGTGACACTCTGTATGTAAAACTTAAATTGTGTGTGTGTTAAGTCATATTCTAAGTTAGAAATAGGTGTCAAGGATTTTGGTGTACGGGGCTGGAGTTTGTTAGTAAGTAGGTTAAGGTCATGAGAAACATGACGTGTATATACATGAGTGTGGGTAGAGAAAGGAGTAACTCTGTTTAGAGTATTATTATTGAAGTATGCAAGCTTGGAATGTTACATTTAAAAGTTCACTGTTAGAAGCACGTAGAGTATGGTTGAAGAATACTCAGGGGCGTTCATGTGTGAATTGAGGTTTACAGGACATGAGAAAAGCATGCGAGAAGTGAATGGAGTTAGCATACTTGTCAGAGAAGAATACTGAGTTGTTTGGGGAGTCTGTGGCCATCCATTGAGGGAGACGGTTGGTGTTTTTCTAGAGTATGTGAATAATGTATGTGATTTTCATTATAATATATTGGATGTGACGCGATGATGTTTCGCGTCAGGTGTATTTACAAGGCCTTTATATATTATTATTTATAAGCGCGTTGTGGGTTTCCCGCGCTGTAAAGTTCAGGAGGAACTTAGATGCCTGGTGATTAAACCAGAGGTATAGATATATGTGCAAGGAGTGAATGCCGCACTTTGGATTAAAAGACACGTCGTTTCCCGTGTCAGAAGGAGGTCTATGGTAGGACCATTATATGTTATTGTTTGAAGGCGCGTTGTTGGCTTTCCCGCGCCAATAGGAGGTCTACGTAAGCGCGTTGTGGTTTTCCCGCGCTGTTAAGTTCTGGAGGAACTTGGATGCCTGGTGATTAGACCAGAGATAAATATATATGTGCGAGGAGTGAATGCCGCACTTACATTGTATACAGACCATATGGAGATTTATGTGCGAGGGGTGAATGCCGCACTTACATTGAATGCAGTTGTTACCAGTACGTAAGGATGACTGTACTACATATTCTAATTATGCAAGTATTTCGTGCTATGTTTACTGATGTCCAGGACTATGCTGCTGAGATTATATGTAATAGAACTGTGACCCAGACTTCTGTCAAGTTACTAATTTACGTGCGTACTGTCTTAGGTGTCAGTCCAAGTTATACACCAAACATTTTACAGTAGGATGCTTACGAAATCTATCCCATGACATCTATTTGTTAACTCGCATAAGGAATTTTCTGAACCCAGTACTATTGCGGAGAATCAACCAACACACCCCGGAACCTTGAAGTACGGTAAAACTTCAGAAATTCTTTGGACAGTAAATAAAGTGTTTTGACACTAGTGAAATTCATCTATAAGATTTATCTGCACGCAGCCAATTGACATAATATGCTCTCATCAGATATCAACATCACTACATTTGATTTTTATTTTGGAGAGCGTAACTGAGTTCTGAAAGACAGATAGTAATTTACATAGAGCTCTACGGTCCTGAGTCAAGCCGAAAAGTATACACGAAGTGCTTGGAATTTCGACCAATCAGCGTACAGCATTCATGTTGTGACCCAATTATCGTCTAATTTACACGGTCCAGCTGGTCCTGTTTACTGACAGACATCGGTACGGAGGGTGCAAGGTCAACTTTACTTATGTGTGTACCCGGACAAGTCATCATTCTAATCTGCATGAAGTAACCTGTTTTTTCAACATTCAAGTGTTTGAAAGCATCGTATTTGACGGGGGTGTACTGGCCCGTTCAAACTTATCAGAGGACCTGTTTGTACTTCACGTGTGTTGTGCTGTGCTGTCATTTTCATCATCAAGCCATCGGAAAGAAGTGGGATAAACAACACATCTGGAACATCGGTCTACAGTCAAGATCGACTAGCCTATCTGTATTAAAGATACGTATTACGTGTTGTTAATTTGTAGTAGAAACTGTGTGATTTGTGTATTGTTGTGCGTAGTATTTTTTTTTCTTTCTCGTTGTGCGGTAATTTGTCCTGTTTCGTTTTGTTTCGTTAATACTCAGTAGTTTTCGTATAACTGACCTCTTCTACTGTGTTGTGTGTTTTCGTGTAGTGCTAGTTTCTGCTTTGTATTTGGTGCTGTGTATATTATATATTAAGGTTAATATTATAGATTAATTATCCAGCCTATATACAACCGTAAGAGTTTTTTTGTTTAAGTTTAATATATTAGTCTAGTAGTTTTATTATAAATATAAATACTGTATTAGTTTTATTTGTTTATTAATCGTAAAGCTTATTTGCTATGTCTTTTCTATCATCTGTTACAGTTTATTGATTTATTATATTCGACTCTTTGTTATTTGGTAGAGACTATAGAAGATTATATTTATTCTTTTTCCTTTTATCCTTACATTACTTTCAAGTATTGACTTAGATATTTTATGGGTATTTATTTCTTGTAAGTTTGTATTAGGATTAGTGTTAGTCTTCATCATATTTAAGTGGTTCTAAATGTGGTTATGAGTTTAATGTTTATGGCAATACTTATGAGTAGTTATTTACATTGTTTTGTATCTTGTACAGAATCTGTGCGAGTTGAACATCAGTGAGACAAGCTTGCTGTAGTGCCATAGCAACACAGATATCCTTCAGCTGTAGATCTGCATTATCTCGGTGGAACCATAGACTGTAATCAACAAATACTTACGATAAGTCACAGTTTATGCCATTGTTGCACTTCTTTGTTCAAATACCATTCTACTGACATTCCTGATGGTCATTCATTTGTATTCGTTGTTGTGTTAGCGTTTTCTATTTGTGTTACTTGGTTATATATTATTAATACATTTTTCTTCATTAGAAGGAATTGGTATTAATCTATTCTGTAGGTTTTTTTTTTTGTAAAATTAATTCCAGTGTCTTGGAGAGACTCGGTGGCTAATGCCCCGTGGAATTCTTTGAACATTTGTTGGTGTTAGCTGTTATAGTTTGGTTTGTGTAATCATTGTTGCATAACTTAGTCTCTCTTGTCATGTTTATTTGTAGTTTTCTTGCGTTAATTTTCTACTATCTTGTAAATAAGTTCATTTCACAGCTCTATTGTTGTTGGTGTTTTTGCAGGTGTGGTAGTATTATCCCCCCACCTGTCAGTTGTTGTTCGTTTGTGTATGGGTGTTGTGTCAGCGGTGTACTTCATTATTATCATCATTCACTGTGTTTTGGTCCTGGTTATTAGTTACAAATAGTTTGTATGATTGCTGTGTTAGAATCTAAGCATTGTAGGTAATAGGGTCAAAGTATATTGAGGATCAGTGTGTTCAGCTACACATGTCTTAGTCTAGACATAGGTGGATCTGATTATTATAAGTAATTGATTCTAGAGTTACTAGTTTGTATTATCTTTAGAATTATTGGTGATTTGTTACTGTGTTATTGTAGTACCTATGTAGAGGTATATTAATACTGATAATTTAGTATTGTAGTGAATATACTTTCTTATTTTGGAATCTAGGCTGTAAATCTATAGTCATGGCAGACTGTTCAAGAACAATTAGAAACAGAAAGAAAAGAATAGCCTTAAGAGACTTTATTTTGGCTATCAGAGATTGTGAGTCTTACGAATTGTTTAACACTATGGTAAAAGTGGATGATAAATACAAGCCACATAGAGCAAAGGTATATCTGCTAGAGATTAAGGAAATAAGAGAAGTTACAACTGGAATTGCATTACCAGTATTGGATGATAGCAAGAGACCAAAACTGAATTTAAAGAGGAAAGCTAATATAGCAGATGATATGGTGAAAACTGAAACTAGGAATGTTTCTGTTCAAATTGAGAGGAAAGTGATCACTGCACAAACAGATAACTGTTGTGAAGACTGTTCAGTCTCAGTTGGGAAAATGTCCAAACTGAATGTGGATGAACCACAAAAGATTATCATCAATGATGAATCAGTTAGGAGTAAAACTAACTTATATTCTATGGAAGGAAGATCAATACGTGTTAGTAAAAATGCAGTGTCTACAAAAGCCTATGAGACAACAAAGGGAGTGACAAAGCCTGTGCATTATGAAACATACCATGCAACTCAAGAAGTGTTTTTACCAAAAATGGGTTTTTGGTGTGACAAAGATCAGTTAAAGATAGACAAATTGATTCAGGAAGAGGGAACTTTCGAGGAAAAGTGTATAATATTAGAAGGAAAATTTAAGGGTGTTGAGCAGAGATTATAAAAGGAATACAAAGATGGTATTCAAAGATTAAATGATGAATTCAAGGTGGATAGGAACAGATATTAGCTGAGTATAAAGGTAATACTCAAGTTAAAGAGGAACATTGCAGGGTCCTGACATCTCGGTGGAAGGAGAAAGGTAATGCTTTAGAAGAGAGTTACTTTGTTAAATTTGAAGCACTAGAAGAGCAATTTAAGGCAGCTAAACAAAGATTACAGAAGCAAGCTGAAGCATTGAAAGATCAAGCTAAGTCTACGGAGGAGCGACAAGAGGCTGCACTTGATACAGATCCATCAGATTGGGAGAAGGAACCCTTAGTTGCTCAAATGCAGTATAGGAGGGCGAAGATGAAGGATGCTACATCTGTTGCCAAGAAAGCAGTACTGGAAGAGACTGAAGCTTCAAGGAAGGAAGTATGGAAGTCTGTGATGGATGGTCTGAAAGGAAATTGTGCTGGAGTTACAGACCAGTTAGAGTTAATATTATCTTTCAATTTCAAAAACAGATATGTGGATAAAGGTAAAGAACCATTAAAGATGTTAATGTTCAACGCCATCAAAAAGTGACCACTAGATAAGTGGGACATAAGTGATCTGTTTGCTCTACTAAAGATACTGTGCTATTTGGAAATACTTTTCTGATTGTGGTAGTGATGATGATGGATTCTAGATTGAAAATATTTTTGATGTTAGTTGGAAGAGATTGGTACTTGTTACGACTCAGCATTAAAGGTTAATTGTTACTGTGCATAAAACAATGCTGAAAGCTATAACTTTCCAAGAGACGGTTGTCTAGAGAGACTTAATATTTATCAAGAATAGAAATTTGACAGTGTATATAAACAGCAAATATTGAACAGGTGTACAGTACAACTCAGTATAACTAGGTGTTTTAGATTGACTTATTTCATTAACTAAAGTGGTAAAGCTTAATTCGGAGGTACAGGATGTAGTATCTAAGGCCGCTGATCACGAAGACATATGAAATGGGTATATCATCCCTTAATTGATTATTTTGTCACCCCACTGATAATGTTTAGTGGAATAAGGTGGACATAGAAGGGTATGTGATATGGCATAATATGATACAAATTTTCCAAGGCAAATGATTTTATTCTTGCCTAATTTTCTTTATCCATAGGAAAGTATACTATGCCATGAGATACCAGTGTTGTTGGTGGAATTGTCTATCATTGCAGCAGCTGATGGATGGTCATCAGCAGGCTTGCTCACCGATACTTCTTCTTAGACATCAGTCCTTTACTCTGGATTTGGAGCAATCGAGAAATGAATTTGCAGATGGACTGCAGCATTTAGTATAGATTGTTTAATATTTATGAAACATTTGTGTTAGTACGATAAATTGTAAGTGTTTAACTTATATTATAAATATGTTAGTTAATGAACGGTGCTGATGTACTTTTTGGTTCACTCATGTATTTTTGTCTGGTGAATCCACTTATGATTTGGTTAATATATTATTGAGGCACACATTGTTAGATTTGCATCCAACACAGTTTAATGTTGTATAGGATGGAATTATGTTTGGTTTGCCAGTAGAGTATGATTGCTAAGGCAAAGCCTACATCACCCTTCCTGTGTCACTGTTAATGTGGTAACCTTTTGGTTCACCAATATATTTCCATCCCTCTTTTGTTCTTTAATGTGACTTAACATATTTCACCGACCTCACACTTTGGTTTAATGTAATTTATAAACAAAATGATGTTACCATTTTTTTTTCCCCGTGGGTCGGTGTGAACTGTTAAGTCGTATTCTAAGTTAGAATTAGGTGTCAAGGATTTTGGTGTACGGGGCTGGAGTTTGTTAATAAGTAGGTTAAGGTCATGAGATACATGACGTGTATATACATGTGTGTGGGTAGAGAAAGGAGTAACTCTGTTTAGAGTATTATTATTGAAGTATGCAAGCTTGGAATGTTACATTTAAAAGTTCACTGTTAGAAGCACGTAGAGTATGGTTGAAGAATACTCAGGGGCGTTCATGTGTGAATTGAGGTTTACAGGACATGAGAAAAGCATGCGAGAAGTGAATGGAGTTAGCATACTTGTAAGAGAAGAATACTGAGTTGTTTGGGGAGTCTGTGGCCATCCGTTGAGAGAGACGGTTGGTGTTTTTCTAGAGTATGTGAATAGTGTATGTGATTTTCATTATAATATATTGGATGTGACGCGATGATGTTTCGCGTAAGGTGTATTTACAAGGCCTTTATATATTATTATTTATAAGCGCGTTGTGGGTTTCCCGCGCTGTAAAGTTCAGGAGGAACTTAGATGCCTGGTGATTAGACCAGAGGTATAGATTTATGTGTGAGGAGTGAATGCCGCACTTACATTGATTGCAGGTGTTACCAGTACGTAAGGATGACTGTACTACATATTCTAATTATGCAAGTATTTCGTGCTATGTTTACTGATTTCCAGGACTATGCTGCTGAGATTATATGTAATGGAACTGTGACCCAGACTTCTGTCAAGTTACTCATTTACGTGCGTACTGTCTTAAGTGTCAGTCCAAGTTATACACCAAACATTTTACAGGAGGATGGTTACGAAATCTATCCCGTGACATTTAAGTCTGCTGATGTTCGTACAGTTTAAAGTTAACAAACAGCCCGCACATCTACAGTGGTGGTCATTCTTTTCCTGCCTGTCTTTCTGTACCACATAGAAATAGACAGGTAACAGCGTGTTACACATTACTTTTTGTCAATTTCATCATCATGTGTATTGCATACTATCATTCTTATTCTAAAAGAGAAAAGAAGACAAATTGATTAATTGTGTCCAAAGACTTGAGTAACTCATTACAGTTTTGTTTGAAGTTGCTTTCTTTATTAATTTCCCTGGATACGGTATATTGTATCTGTATCATTAAAAAAAAGTGTGGTTTTATCTTCAAATACAGTCTCTTCCGAAACAAAGAATATTTTTATTTTAACCAGTCAGTGTACAAAATTAGTCATCTCGTGACAGTTAAAGGTTCATGCTGTGATTCAGCATAAAAGGTTTTTGAGGATTTTCTAATGTTCTTCAGTACTAAGAACACGAAGATGCTTGCAGAGAGAATGCATCGGGCCGGGCTCTAAGTTCTAAGTTGGTTTGAAAACAGCTTTTAAAAGAGAAGATCTACTACAGCTTGATGTTAATGCGCTGAATTTTGTTCTGTTTTTTCTTATTTTTATCGTAAAGCCCGTTTTCAGTCGAGGCGAAATCTCCAGTTAATATGTCTAACCTCAGACTGATTTTTACGTGAGTATCCCTTCTCCCTGTACACTGACAGGTGTCCTCTCACCATTCAGGCAGATACTTGCCGTCATCGGAGTTATCCGTTAGGGGTGGGTCGCCTCAGGAGCCGTTCAGGTTATTCCAGTCCCTCGTCGACGACACTCCTTCAAATGTTTTTGTAAGGGATCGAATTATTCCAGTCGAAGTCCCGATCGACGACACGCCTTCAAATATACTCGCTAATGCTCGAAACTGGGATCTCCCGATCGCCAACGCAGTGTGGTAACCACTTCACCAGCGTGGCTTCCGAAATGTGTACTGAAAAGCTGTATACAGACATGTGAAGCGCGCACATCAGTATTTCGGGGTTTTGATGCCTAAGTTGATGTAAAACGGATGAACTGTGAGAATGGCGTTCTGGGTTGGTAGAGACCAGGTGAAGATAGTCCCATTCTCTAGCTGTATTTCCTGTGTTGCCGTTATTTGATTCAGGGAAGGAATGGGTATTACTTGTAGCCCAGTCGTTACGTCCGTCTAGTTGTGTCTGGCAAGCAGGTTGTGGCGGGGGTGTCTGAAGTGTGGGTAGTAGGGGAGACATTTCGTCAGACAGAGTAGCTTGGGGGACGGGATTAGGTGTAGCTTTGTCAGATAAATGAGTTTCAGCTGAGGATGATGATGATTGGTTATAAGGGATTATGCGTGGATTCACTGAGTGTAAATTGTATTTTGTGTCATTGGTGGATTAATATGTTTGTTTCTGCTATTTCGTCTGCGGGAACTTTACATTTTTGGTTAGGTAGCTAGTCTCTAGCTCAGAAGAGTGGACGTGATCTATGTAAAGCATCTTTTTGGCGCACCTGCCAATGATAAAAAAAAGTGTGTTGTTAATTAACGAAATATGATGTTTAGGGCAGAAATGATATAACACCCTATATTTTATATCTACAGTTTGCGTGATTTACCATTGCTGGGTGGAATTATTGACGAAATAGATATGGAGGTGTTTGGGAATTTTGGTTTTACATGGTCACTATTTTCTAGAGATGTTTAATGGATTAATAGTGTATCCATTTGTGCTATCATTTATCCCTACGTGTACTGTAGAACTGACATGTTTTATGTTGAGAATTATTTGTGTTGAGATGGCTTATTTCATTGGTCGTTCTCACTATTTCAGCTCCTGGTAGTTGTATTACTGTGACTGGCGTTGTTGACATTCGGTCACTGTGAATACCTTTTAGCAGTGAGTCCCCAATGATGATGTGATGTGTGTTGTGAGGCGTGTGTCGATGGTGCTATGTCTGAGGTCGTGCACGTCGGCGTTGTTGGTGTCCTTGATGTTCTTCTTGATGGAGGTCTTCAACGGATGTTTGTGCGGGGTGATGTGTCGGTGGGTTGTGTGGTTTCATATCTGAAACTCGTGGGTTGACATGAGTAAACATCTGGAATATCTGTAGTTATATTTGCATTAAAGGTAGATGGTGCTAGTTCCAAGGCAGGTTTTGGGATATCATCATTAGAAAGATTAGTAACAAGAATCCAATGACGATATGGGGAGCTCTTGACAGAGCTTACTAGGCCAGGACTATCAAGTAGCACAAAGTCAAAATGTCTGGACTTACTCCAATTGGTTATATACTGTTCAAAAAAAGAAATGCAACATTATTGCAGTGGTAAAGGACACCAAATTTCAAACTTGTACCAACATTTTATTTTACGGAATTAATGTTTCAATCTTGGCATGAATAAACTTTCAGACTTTAACAATGAAATGATGTTCATTAAATTTGGTTTGGACTTTTATTCTTTGCGACTGAGGCCTCCGTTTCAGTAAGGTGTATGACCTCCTCTGGCCTCTATCAGAGAACGACATCTCCTTGACATGAATCGGATAAGTCGTTTGATCTGTTGTTGTGGGATGGCTGCCCACTCTTCCCGCAGTGCGAGAGACAACTGTCGGAGATTGGCTGGAGCCACGTCTCGCTGGCGGAGTCGTCTGTCGAGTTCATCTCGTAAGTGTTCTATGGGGTACATGTCTGATGACATGACTGGCCCCGGAATGGTCTGGACGTTGTTGTCAGCGAAGAACTGGGTGGGGAGTTGTGCCACATGAGGTCGAGCGTTATCCTGCTGAAAACTCGACCCTCGTGCAGCCAGAAGTGGAAGGACGTGAGGACGAATAATTTCAGCGACGTATCGTTGGGCATTCAGCCGTCCTTCAATTTACACCAGGTCTCTTCTTCCCATGAAGTTGATCACCCCCCACATCAGTACACCTCCACCACCATGTGGAGGAGCCTGATCAACGCTGTTCTAGGCGTAGCGCTCATGGACTCTGCGGTAAACTCTTCTCCGTCTATCGTGTTGCTGGAGCACAAAAAATGATTCATCACTAAACCAAACCCGTCTTAAGTCATTCCCAATGGTCAATTGACGATGCTGGTTCGCCCAATGCAGTGCGTTCTGGCGATGCCGGTCCGTAAGAACAGGACCTCTGTAGGGTCTTCTATCCCAAAGACCAGAGTCGTGCATTCGGTTCCTGACCGTTTGATCTGAAATTCGACGAGCTGCTGACATTGACTGGACTGTGGAGGACTCAGATGCAAGTCGATTCCTGAGGTGACGCAGCCGTATGAAGCGGTCTTCGGCAGGAGTTGTGACTCTGGGTCTTCCACTGCGCGGCCGGTCTGCCACTGAGCCAGTTTCTTGAAATCGCCTCCTTCGTCTTCTTCTTCTTTGATCCTTAGCCGCCGACCGTCAAAGCAGTCAGTGGCCATCACGCCTAGTGGCGTCTTGTAGGGCAACAACAAATTGATTCCACTTTGCTCGGTCGGTGGCCATCCTTCGTACAGTGCCCCAACTCTGGTTCATTCTTTGCATCTCAGCCTCCACAGTCCTCCGCCAGGTTGTTTTTGGTCGGCCTCTTTTTCGTTTTCCTTCAGGGGTCCAAAGCATAGCTGTTCTTGTGATGGCATCGGGGTCTCTTCTGAGGACATGACCAACCCAGTTCCAGCGTCTGCCAGCTATGATGGTGTGCATGTCCTCTTGCTTGCTACGAGTAAGCAGATCTTGGTTAGTGATGGTATTCGGCCAAAAGGTTCGGTGAATTTTTCTTAGGCATGTTGTGTGAAAAGAGGACAATTTCGACATTTCCTTCTCTGTAACTCTCCAGCATTCCGCACCATAGAGAAGCACAGAAAGCACACAGCTCTGATATAATCTTAATTTTGTGCTTGTGCTGTATTGGGAGGATTTCCAGATGTTGTTTAGGCTAAAGAAGGCTGTTCCTGCCTTATTCATTCTGATGTTGATGTCTTTGCCTGCCCCGCCGTCTGGTGTTACTATGCTTCCTAGGTATGTGAAGGTATCTGTCTGTACCAATTGCTTATTCCTTACTGATATGGGCTCAGGGTTGCTCACATTGCTGTCTTTGCCATTCTGAGCACTGCTCTATAATGTTCATGAGAGTGAATATATGATCTACACATCTTTTGTTCTTTCTAAATCCTGCTTGTTCTTTCCTCAGTTTGTGATCTACTGCCTTTGAAATTCTCTGTATAATTATCCTGCCTAGTATTTTGCTGGGAACTGAGAGAAGAGTGATTCCTCTCCAATTATTGCAGTCTGCAAGATCTCCCTTCTTGGGCAATTTTACAATTATTCCTTTGTTCCACTCTGATGGTGTTGTCCCCGTTTTCCAGACTTGTGCAAATAGTGGTTCTAATAGTTCTGCTGCTAGCTCAGGGTCTATCTTAAATAGCTCTGCATTTAAGTTATCATGGCCCGGAGCTTTGCCGTTCTTTAACCCTTTGATTGCTGTGATGATTTCTTCTTTTCGTGGAATGTCTGTATTCACATCTAGATCGTTTTCAGCCTCAGGAACATTCAATTGTGTCTCTGGTGGTTCCTTGTTCAGAGTTTCTCTGAAGTGCTCTGCCCATCTTGTTTCTTGTCCCTCTGCTGTCGTGATGAGATTACCTTGCTTATCTCTTACTAATGTAATATTGTTTGCACCTCGTTTTACGCTGATAATTTAGTTATTTTGTATACTGTGCTTTGTTCATTTCTCAGTGCTGTCTCCTCTGCCTGTCTTGCAAGATCGTCTAGGAAATTCCTTTTGTTGGCTTGGGTTTGGCGTTTAACTTCCTTGTCCAGCTGACTGTACTGTTCGCTATATAGTTGCTTTAACCTGGGGGACTTCGCTTCTGTTTTCTTTCTTTTCATTTCCTTTCTCATCGTTATGGTGTTTAAAGTTTCTGGTGTTATCCAGTCTTGCTTCTTCCTTTCCTGGAATCCCAAGCATGATTTGCTGCTTTCTTTGTATATTGTTGAAATGGTGTTGAAATTCTGGTCTATACTAGAAATCGCCTCCAAAGGCGACTAATGGTGCTTCTAATCACATTAAATTGTCTGACCTCTACACTTTGTGACTTTCCAGTCTGTAAACGTCCAATGATGATGAGTCGTTGTTCTGTAGTGAGATGAGCCATACTTGCGCATTGAATTTTCAACTGAATTTATTCGAGGAGCGTCAATCTTTTATAGGCATTCAATAATATGGTCAGAGAGTTTTGTGTTCAGTAAGTTTCTCATGAACCTGTCACTAGTTATTGTCAAAAATGTTGTTTTGACCTTGACCTGTTTCATGACCTCACGAATCATGAGGTGAGTACAATTCAGGTAACCACGAGAAGTTAATAACCAGGTGGACACAGTCGATAGGTTGACTGATGTCCAGTCAGCGAATATCTTTTATAAAAGTAACACCAAAAAAGTTGGGTTTTTTTTTTGAACAGTATATTATCATTGCTGTTATACTGCATATTACTAGATCGTGATGTATAAAGAATGATTTACTCCCATTGGTCATATTTTTATAGCCGTTACTATATACTAAGCTATAGTGATGTATAAAGAAAGAAGACTTCACAGGCACTGCGTGTATCTCTGAATCTAGACTCAGAGGCGTAACTACGGCACGAATAAATCGACAGGGGCGATAGGACCCAGAAAAGCAATGGCCGAACAACAACCTCACCTATATATGTATATACCTTTTTAATTTCTGTATACTGTCGTTGAACGTCATATCACGTGATAGTTTCTGCTGACAGAAATAACAGGGATGAAGAAAACAGAGAGATCTTGAGTAGGACGTGGTACACTTGTGTTGGTAGTCTATATTCCTTGGGGAACTGAAGGTTACTGATGATGATGATGTTTATGATGATGTTTACGATGATGTTTATGATGATGTTTATGATCATGTTTTTGATGATGTTTATGATGATGTTTATGATGATGTTTATGATGATGTTGATGATGATGTTTATGATGATGATGTTTATGATGATGTTTATGATGATGATGATGTTTATGATGATGTTTATGATGATGATGTTTATGATTATGAGGATGTTTATGATGATGTTATGATGATGTTGATGATGATGTTGATGATGATGTTGATGATGATGTTTGTGATGATGTTTATGATGATGTTTATGATGATGTTTATGATGATGTTTATGATGATGATGTTTATGATGATGTTTAGGATTATGATGTTTATGATGATGATGTTTATGATGATGTTTATGATGATGATGTTTATGATGTTTATGATTATAATTATGATGATGTATATGATGATGTTATGATGATGTTGATGATGATGTTGATGATGATGTTTGTGATGATGTTTATGATGATGTTTATGATGAAGTTTATGATGATGTTTGTGATGATGTTGATAATGATGTTTGTGATGATGTTTATGATGATGTTTATGATGATGTTTATGATGATGTTTGTGATGATGTTTATGATGATGTTTATGATGATGAAGTTATCTGTTTCATTGTTTATACAGATTTACCATATATTGGTTATAGTTGTTCAGCCCATTATATAAGGAGGGCCTTATGTAAAATGTGCCAGGGCCCTTTACCCTGCAATTACGCCACCAACTAGACTCTACGTGAAAGAAGTGAATGTATTATGTGGAACAGATTATTCTTTAGTCAGATAACAAATATATTCTACCAGATACAACTAAATGTTCACGTGACTTGAATGGATAAAATAACAGGTAGTAGTTCGTATGGTAAAGATCTCAGGTGGTCAGTTGTTCTTGTTTATGTTTTGAGAAGACTTATGAAAGACACTAATAAATATTTATATTTTGAAAAGACTTATGAAAGACACTAATAAATATTTCTTTTTTGAGAAGACCTATGAAAGAGACTATTAAATATTTATTTCAACAACAAAATAATTGAAACAAAAAAGAACAATGCCGCCAAAATAGAACTTTGTCAAATACATTGACCATAAATCTCTTGTGAGTGTCATTATTAGGATCAACGTTTCTCCGGCCTGTTACTCTCGTATTCCCAGAAAACCTGCCAGCACATCTGTCACCGGAGGGCCTGTGTTTAACGTAAGATAACACGTTAACTGTATTTGTAACAGTAGTTAAAGAACTTGAGCAAGATTAGTTGCTAACAAGCTTCACTGGTCGAGCTTGACCAATGAGATCGCCGATAGCTATTTTTGACCATCGCGGTCAGAACACAGGTCAGTCACGAAGTTCACTGTTAAGTGAGGGAGACGTGTTTCAGCCTTAGTGCGGCCCCGTGTTTTTAAAGGTGGTGTAGTTAACCTCTGGTCAAGAAAGTATCTGACCACTGAAAGATTAAATGCTTTTTCACAAGTATGTTATTCAAGGAGACTGAGTTTTTCTAGTTTTGTGGGATGTGTTCACCCGGTTTGTATGACAAACATTTTCCTATTAGAATTATTAGTCTGCTATGAAATGTATATGGTGACTCAAGGCAAAAGCCTATCGATATTTTAGCAGAGTCAAGCAGACATGTTGTTATGTTGATGTCTTGTTTTTGCAGAGAGCTCATGCTTCATGTAACCCACAGGCGTTCTGGCAGCTGATAGCCAGATTATGGAGATGTGTAATGAGCATTGCCTTTTAGTCTATTAATAAACCATTTTCCATGATTTATTGTTGTCCCTTACTCATGTATGGAAACACTAGGGAGATATGAGATACAAATGATCACTAATAACTTACGTGAGTAGTAAGTACCTGGGCTCGAACCAACATTCATTTGGGTAACTCTACCTCTGGCAGTCGCCAGTTGCCACCCACAAGATCTAACAGCAAACTTGTAAACCCCACGATCACTGGGAAATGCAATATCAATGAGCTCATGATAAAATATAAACCACCTGTGACGAAACGTCTACCTGGGGTGAAGATTTGTCATATAACTATGCTAGATTGTTATAACGGTCACATAAGATTATTTGGATGCAGTAACCAGCGCCACGGTTACATATTGTTATTTGGTCCCGCTCCCAGCGGCGACATACTTTGATTTAGTGCTCGTGCCCAGCTGTCACATATTATTATTTGGTGCCTCGTGACCAGCTCACGCCCTTGTCATTGTGATCGTACTTTGTAAACAATAATTATCATGGATCTTCAAAGTGCTCATGAGGCCCTGGCTCAACAACAAATGCACCCACAGCAAATGTTACAGCCACATCTGTCACAAAATCAACAGCAACAGGGTATACAACCTCAAAATATAGCGTTGCCTAATGAATTAGAACCGACAATGCAGGCACTGATGCAGATCACAGAATCGCTTTATCAGGTAGATCACTATGCTAAGTTTCATTCAATTAGATCGATTGTTACACCATTTTCTGGAGACCCCGCACTATTCCGCAAATGGCTTATTGACATGGATAAGTTCTCATCTATCATTGATACAGCTACTGATTCCGACCGCAAGCGAATTGCCTTTTTATCTTCTGATGGGTTGGTTACAGACTTTCTACGTCGTCGCAGTAATGCCTTCCCACAGGAAACGTTCGAGAGCCTTTGCAAGGAATTGGTAAGTCGATATTCAAACATCACAGACTGTCAGCATGCTTTAACGCTTTTAAGAAAGATAAAGCAAGAACGTCATAAGCCAGTACAAATGTTTGGAGACCGGTTGCTTAACTTAGCCGAAGATGCTTCTTTAGGAGGTTCCATCCCCACGGAAGAATTAGAGCGACACTTAATAGGCATATTCATTGATGGTTTGTGGGCAGACAATTTGAAACTCCACCTATTGAGAAAAGACTCGAGGTCAATCACAGAAACAGATCAAACGGCTGTATACGAAGAGAACGTTCGGAAAAGATTTCATCAAAGGATCGGCAGAGAACCGCAATCAGACTATCTTCAGGAACCAATTGAAGTCGACCATTATCGTCCAAGATGGCGGGGAGACAATGCAACCTTCAACGATCATCAACGCTCATCTTATTCACACAATGTACGACAAAATGACTCATTTCACAGGAACGAAGATAAGAGACACAACCGACACACTACCCCAGTGAATTCGCATCCTGCTCCAGTTCACCATGTTAATCAGATTACATGTTACAATTGTGGAAGTTGCTTAAACATCAGACAACACACGTATGACAGAACACTCCCAAGTTTCAATAGCAACCATAGATCAGGCTCAGATTGGAGTAGCCTAAACAGAAGGCAACATCGAATAGCTGTCAGGAATTTTCTGACACAAATTAAGAAAGGAAAGATATTTGAAATAAATAGCATCAACATAGACAACCACCAAAGATGTCGAATAAGAACTGAGAACGGCTGGAAGATAGACGTGAACCAAGTAAGATCATATGAGAACAGAAAGAACATATCCTACCAGCCGAGAGTTAAAACAGAATATGACAGTGATAGGCGTAGAGCATGGAGAAGTCAGGTTAGAAAACATGACAACATACAAAGAGACATGGTCAGTGTTGCTACACAGACAGAAACAAAGAAACACACCGGCACACAAACAGAAGTACCAGAGCAAAGCGACAAGTGTGTATCCCAGGTAAATACTCCCAGCGTAGAGCATAGACACCTACTAAGTAGACAGATTGCCACAACGACAGCGATGCATGCAAAACACAAGATATCATCTGATCGGTCAACCCCACCCCCACAAAACACATACCAAGAGCGAGAAAAAGCAGAAGAGAAAGAAAACAGAAGTGTAATCAAGAAGAAAACGTATAAGACTATTGATGATTGGTTAGCGGCAGAAAAGCTTGATAATGGTTACAAAGTCTTCGAAGAGATTGCTCCTACAGATTATATCCTATGGCTTCAGAGACAGAATGTTACTACGAAAGCTCACGTTTCTCAAATGAAATTAGATGATCATCGACCTGTTGAAATTCCACACTTTCGCTCCTCACGACCTGTCAGGAAATCCACCCTTTGCCATTATTCGTCCTCCACCTCACTTGCCTCTAGCATTGATGACATGTCACCACAACCAACTGCCCCCACGTTAGTCAGAAATACGATAGAACGATATCGACATGAACGAGATAACTCATCTGAAGAGGATGACATTCCTTTACAAGAGCTCCGACAACGGATCCAACACCGCAACGACTGTTTACTCCATTACAATGAACCACAAACAGAGGATACACCTCCAAACGCTGAACACACTGGTTTGATGCCATCCACAGTTACTGATCTACCACATTCATCAACTGTCCAGTCGGATTCTTCGGCAATTATCACAGAAAACCCGTGGCAATATATTACGCTTGACCAGACAACACATCTTGTAGCCTCTAATGATGATGATACATATATTGTTCCCATGGACATACATTCCAGAACAGCTATTAAACGCCACTATTCGTCATCGTCCGACGATTCAGTTCCTTTAGCAAAGTTGATTCGTCCCTCACATGAACATGTTCGTGTACAGATTCGCAGGAAGCGGCGTTCTATGCATTCCAACCGTCAAGACAGTACTGAACCATGTACTGCTAATCGTCCCGTTGCTCATTTCACAGCAACTGCTTCCCATCCTAAAGGACGCACGTACGATCAGCGACTGTCATCGAAGAACATTGCCTTGTTGGAACTGGCACAAATGTTTCTTGACAAGCACTAACTTTATGCAATACTTTTTTCTATTACAGGTTGACAATGGTTGGTCCCTTTCTTCCCTTAGCCTTGCAGTTTGAGATAGTCGTCCGCACTCAGACGTACAGCCGACTACTGTGGCGAGATGCATCATTATTGGAGAAAGTCAAAGATGTCTCCGACGCCTCTTCCACATGGACTATTACTTTAGTCGCCTCTCTGCAACCATTGCTAACAGAGTTACAAGACATATTACATTCTTTTGTTAAGATTGAATAGTATATTACTGCAACTATGCACCTTTATAGTAGATGGTATATTATTCCTGAAGCGTTGATTTTTTTGTTTTGGCCATGTCACACAGAGAGTTAATACGGTTACGACAGACTCTCACCGTATTACAGACTAGATTTCAGGTTCTATGTAATGTACGTAGAAAGCTCAGAGCTATCGTTCCTTTTGTAGAACTGGCTCTCCAATTTTTTATTTGGAACGTTAACAGAGGTGAATATTAATAGTCCCACTTTACAAGTGTGGACTATAGCTGCAAATCAACAGCTCATCTATCATTTTTTAACGCCAGCCTCATAATTCTAAACAACGCTTGTACAACTGTTTATTCAAATCGGTTAAGTATTAATTTCTAGCAGGTATTATTACATAACTTGAAAATTGTTTTCTTTTTTTTCCGGATTTTGTTATTTTTGAGTTGCACGATGTTACTCAACGTACTGATATGTTTGTGCGACATTATTTTTTTCTATGTGTTATGTATTATGGATAAGAACAGAGATGTATTTTTTTTCATGTCACACTGTCACTACTTTTGGAAAGCCACATAAACTTATTATATACACCTCATTTATCCCTTACACTATTACCTTGCACGGACCTTCGCTCCTCTTCACACAGATATCATCTACACTACCACATACATTATGTAGAGCATTGCTCAAGGTTCACAATGTTTTATAGTTGCATGGTGCTTTTGGTACTAGTGCACATTCCTTTAATGGTTATTGATAATACGTTTGCATTATATTGGATACATAACATTCATACACCTATTCTATTTCACATATCATATGTTGCCACTTCTCACTCGCACCCCTTGCAACATACGATATCTTCACTCATGCAATTGCAATTAACCACGCACACACCCATTATGCATTTAATTTTGCGCTACAATGCTGTTGATGGTATTACTAATACTGTTGATTTTTTTTTAATGATATGTCAGTCATTGTATCATATTGGTAAAACATTTTGATGTTTAAATGCTGTTTTTTATTAATGATTCTATACAAACTCATGTACATTGTACCATGGACTATTGTCCAGTTCGACGTCTATTCAGATCTATAGAGTTCAACCAGTCGTCGTCACTCTTCCCTTCAGACATTTCATATGGATTCTACTATTAAGTTGTTTATTCGCTATTATCCTTTGTCATATTCTAGGATACATGCATCGCACTTATTGAGATTCCTGCTGATATAAAGTATGATATCCCTGAAGTTGTTCCATTACAGGCTCTTCCTACTCCCCAACCTATGTCCACTGTCCTGACATGCTATCCTACATTGCCCTTTCATTAAATGTTTATATTATTAGACCCATTGATTTTGAATAGGTCTATGATGCCTTTATTCTGACCATGATTGTTTTGACATGATATTTTGTTTTATGTATATTGGTTAAATGTGAGTTTGCCATGTATATAGGTTTTTGGGTTTTGATAGAATTAAAATGTCTCCCGTTAGGATACATTTTTGTAGCCCCGGGACGTATGTCACCGGAGGGCCTGTGTTTAACGTAAGATAACACGTTAACTGTATTTGTAACAGTAGTAAAAGAACTTGAGCAAGATTAGTTGCTAACAAGCTTCACTGGTCGAGCTTGACCAATAAGATTGCCGATAGCTATTTTTGACCATCGCGAGTTCCGTGAGGGAGACGTGTTTCAGCCTTAGTGTGGCCCCGTGTTTTTAAAGGTGGTGTAGTTAACCTCTGGTCAAGAAAGTATGCGACCACTGAAAGATTAAATGCTTTTTCACAAGTATGTTATTCAAGGAGACTAACTTTTTCTAGTTTTGTGGGATGTGTTCACCCGGTTTGTATGATAAACATTTTCCTATTAGAATTATTAGTCTGCTATGAAATGTATATGGTGACTCAAGGCAAAAGCCTATCGACATTTTAGCAGAGTCAAGCAGACATGTTGTTATGTTGATGTCTTGTTTTTGCAGAGAGCTCATGCTTCATGTAACCCACAGGCGTTCTGGCCGCTGATAGCCAGATTATGGAGATGTGTAATGGGCATTGCCTTTTAGTCTATTAATAAACCATTTTCCATGATTTATTGTTGTCCCTTACTCATGTATGGAAGCACTAGGGAGATATGAGATACAAATGATCACTAATAACTTACGTGAGTAGTAAGTACCTGGGCTCGAACCAACATTCATTTGGGTAACTCTACCTCTGGCAGTCGCCAGTTGCCACCCACAAGATCTAACAGCAAACTTGTAAACCCCACGATCACTGGGAAATGCAATATCAATGAGCTCATGATAAAATATAAACCACCTGTGACGAAACGTCTACCTGAGGTGAAGATTTGTCATATAACTTTGCTAGATTGTTATAACGGTCACATAAGATTATTTGGATGCAGTAACCAGCGCCACGGTTACATATTGTTATTTAGTCCCGTTCCCAGCGGCGACATACTTTGATTTAGTGCTCGTGACCAGCTGTCACATATTATTATTTGGTCCCTCGTGACCAGCTCACGCCCTTGTCATTGTGATCGTACTTTGTAAACAATAATTATCATGGATCTTCAAAGTGCTCATGAGGCCCTGGCTCAACAACAAATGCACCCACAGCAAATGTTACAGCCACATCTGTCACAAAATCAACAGCAACAGGGTATACAACCTCAAAATATAGCGTTGCCTAATGAATTAGAACCGACAATGCAGGCACTGATGCAGATCACAGAATCGCTTTATCAGGTAGATCACTATGCTAAGTTCCATTCAATTAGATCGATTGTTACACCATTTTCTGGAGACCCCGCACTATTCCGCAAATGGCTTATTGACATGGATAAGTTCTCATCTATCATTGATACAGCTACTGATTCCGACCGCAAGCGAATTGCCTTTTTATCTTCTGATGGGTTGGTTACAGACTTTCTACGTCGTCGCAGTAAAGCCTTCCCACAGGAAACGTTCGAGAGCCTTCGCAAGGGATTGGTAAGTCGATATTCAAACATCACAGACTGTCAGCATGCTTTAACGCTTTTAGGGAAGATAAAGCAAGAACGTCATAAGCCAGTACAAATGTTTGAAGACCGGTTGCTTAACTTAGCCGAAGATGCTTTTTTAGGAGGTTCCATCCCCACGGAAGAATTAGAGCGACACTTAATAGGCATATTCATTGATGGTTTGTGGGCAGACAATTTGAAACTCCACCCTCTCCACATGTAATCCTACCTTGCCGTGGTTGAAGAGCTTGAGCGCCCCAATGATCCCGGGAGCTAGGCCGGCGGGAGTTTTACTCCTGGCAGGGTCACCCAAGCCGGACAGGTCCTGGGTGAGGGGCCAGACTAAATGGGCTGAGGAGTGAGTGGAACCCTATAAGTGTAGATGCAGCACCCACCGGCGAGTGGTACATGCTCTGGTCTGCACCAATCCACCCCCACTTCATGGGTTAAATGCTTTCTTGCCTCATTCTTCACTGTTTGTCGTCTATCGGGAGTAGTTTGGGACCCCATACAGTGTAGGCGCAGTGCCCACCGGCGAGTGGACCATGCTCTGGCCAGCATCAACCCAAACCCCAGGCATAGGTTAAAATCCCGGGTAGATGAAGCTCGTAAGCCTTGGAAGGCAGTTCGTCTAGGAGAAGGAAAACTCTGATTTCAAACCACCTGCTGCCTTGCAGGTAGGCTGGGGACAGTCAAGGGCTAAGGAACGCAACCCTACAGAAACGCTTGTTGAAATCGGATGCACTGGGCTACATGCTCAACGAAACAGTGCAACGTACTTCGCCTAATGAAGATGTCACGAATACAATTTAAGCGTTGTGGTGCTCGTCCCGTGGAGTCCCGCCAGGCGGCGAGAGTGCCGGACCCCCACCTCTAAGGGGTCCAACCAATACTACTGGTGGTCACCTTCCCCTGAATTGTGGAGTCAAGGTACAGAGGGAAAGGGCAAAAGCTATTGACCAAACACCAAGAACACTCAACATTCTGCAGTGGAATGCAGAAGGAGTTCTGAACAAAAAAGTCCCCCTAAAAACCGCCTTTATGAGGATCAAATAGATGTGGCTTGCATCCAAGAAACGCATCTCAACAGCAACCACAGATTCTCAATAAGAGGATACCAGACTTTCCAACTCGATCGAGAAGGACACAAAGGAGGTGTGCTATTACTTACCCGAAACTCAATACCAAGTAGCGAGGTATCTGTGAACTTCAACGACCAATCGGAAATTGTAGGGGTTGACATTAAAATAAAGGACATGAACATGCGTATCTACAATTTGTATGGCCCACCGAGCAAAGACCTGTCACTTGAAAGTATGGAAATAAAGAGCTCAAACTGCATTGTGGTCGCAGACTTCAACAGCCACTCGGAAAGATGGGGATATCCTGATACAGACAGTAGAGGAGAGGAAGTGGAGGACTGGGAGATAGACACAAATCTTCACCTTATCAACAGGCCAGATGATAAACCCAGTTTCTACTCTCTAAGATGGCACACCACTTCCACTCCAGACCTAGCTTTTGCCACAGGGGACATATTTCACAAAATTGACCGACAGGTACTTGGCCAGCTAGCAGGCAGCAACCACAGACCAATAAAGCTAGTGGTTAATATGGAGTATGTTCCCCATGAAGTGAAACCATTGCCCCGATGGAATTACAAAAGAGCTGACTGGGACAGTTTTGCAGTGCTGACTGACAGCCTTTGCGAAACCATCAACACACGAAACAACAGCATGAAAAATATGGTTGAAAGCTTTAATAGAGCAATACTTCAAGCAGCTATTGAGACTATTCCGAGAGGGGCAAGAAAAAACTATAAACCATACTGGAATGAAGATCTGCAAATACTTGAAGATGAGGTAGCACAAGCCAGAGACATGGCAGAAACAGAACAAACAACTGAGGCAAACATCTTGCTCAAAGCAACCACTGCAAAGTACAGAAGAACATTAAACCAAACAACAAGAGACTGCTGGAAGCAAACAACAGAAAATCTCAACTTAGATAAAGAAGGGAACAAACTGTGGAAACTAGTTAGAGCTTTGAACAACGAAGAACCTTACAAAAATCCCATCACAATCAAACAAGGTGAAAATATGCTCTCGGGAAAAAAAGCTGCAAATGCACTAATGGAACACTATGCTGGTGCAAACCACATTGATGTCCCTATAGACAGAAGAAAGGCCATCATTGATGAACAAAGGAATCATGATAACAAAAAGCTTGCACCAGAAGAACACATGATGGCAAAGTTAACAATGCAAGAATTAGAAGAGGCAATGAGGGCGCTAAAGAAAAAGAAGTCACCCGGAAAAGATGGGATAACCAATGAAATGCTAACAGGCCTAGGAACAAAGGCAAAAAAGAAGCTTCTGGCCATCCTAAACTGCAGCTGGAAAAGAGGAATAGTACCACAGGCATGGAAAGATGCCATACTGATTCCAATACCTAAGAAAGACAAAGTTCAGACAGAACCAAATGGCTACAGACCTATCAGTCTACTTAGTTGTGTTGGAAAATTGATGGAGCGCATAATAAATACTCGACTTATGTGGCATCTAGAGAAAAAAAAACATCTCTTAGCCCCACAGCAAGCAGGATTCAGGAAACACAGATCCACTGAAGACCAGATCACTTATATAACTCAGAAAATTGAGGATGCTTTCCAAGAAAAAAAGCACACACTGGTGGTTTGGGTGGACCTAGAAAAAGCATTTGACAAAGTGTGGAAAGATGGACTGAAAGTCAAGCTGCAAAGAAGTGAAGTGTGTGGGAGAATGTTCAAATGGATCAGCCACTATCTTGAAAATAGAACGGCCAGAGTCCAACTACAAGGACAGACCAGTAGGAAGATGGTATTGGAGCAGGGTGTTCCCCAAGGGGGAGTCCTGTCACCCACATTGTTCCTCACATATATAAATGACATATCAGAGAATATTCCAAGAAGAACCCACAATGCCTCCTTTGCAGACGACTTAGCCATGTGGATCTCAGAGGAATATATCTCTACGGCAAGCATTCGGATGCAGCAAGCCCTAACATCACTGGAGGAGTGGGCCAAGGCATGGCTAGTAAAGATAAATGAGTAGAAAACATCATTCACAGTGTTTTCTCTCTCTAACAAACCACAGATCTCAAAATTGGTGCTAAATGGGAAAAATCTACATCTGGATGAAAACCCAAACTACCTAGGCATTACCTTTGATCGCCGCTTGACTTGGAAAAACCAGATTGAGAAAAACAGGACAAGAGCAAGGCAGAGAATGGCAATCATGAAAAAACTTGCTGGCACGGTTTGGGGAGCAGAAGAGAGAGTACTAAAGAATCTATATACTGGGCGAGTGAGACCAGTCTTAGAATATGGCATTGCAGCATGGTCAACAGCCGCTAAGTCGAATTTTGACAAAATAAACAGAACCCAAAACCAAGCAATGAGAATCATAACTGGGGGCATGAAATCAACACCAATAAAAGAGTTGGAAAAGATTACTCACCTCCAGCCTATGGAGGATGGAAGAGATAGCAGAGCCCAGCAACAAGCCGAGAAATTCAGGAGGCTGATAGATCACCCAATGCACCAGAGGATAAATGGACTTGGAAGGGGAAGACTGAAGCGAAGCAACTTTGTAGAGACAGTAAAAACAAAGATGAGAGCAGACCCCATAAATGCAATATCAACAGCTACGCCAATATGTACTGCACACAAGCTACCAATTTGGAAACAACAGTGCTTCCCTGAAATGATAGAAAATGTTCCTGGTATTGAGAGAAAGAACAGTCAAACTGAAACAGAAAGGAGAGTCCTGACCACAAAATATATAGAGAAACATTACCCAAGCAACACCTGGATCCATGCGTACACAGATGGATCAGCAACTAATGCAACAGAAGATGGGGGTGGAGGAGTCTTCCTGAGCTTAAGCAATGGCACAAAAAAAAGATAGCAGTCGCAACAGGGAAATTTTCAACTAACTTTAGAGCAGAGGCAGAGGTCATAAAAACTGCATCAGAAATTCTAATGACAGAAAAAAGCTCAGAGAGACCAGTAGTTATCTTCTCAGATGCGCTGTCAGTGATTACAACACTGAAAAGTCAAATAAATGCTGAACTGGATGACCTAAGAGTAACACTTCACAGACTATGTCAGCAATACAAAAGAGTTGTAATACAGTGGATCCCTTCTCACTGCAACATCCCTGGAAATGAAGAGGCTGACAGATTGGCAAAGGAAGGGGGGAAACTTCCTCAGCTGGACACAAATATAACCTATGAGGAGTCCAAGAGTTTGATCAAACGCAGATACAGGCACAAGTGGGAAGAAGAGCATCCAGGCCACACCAAAAATGATCCGTATTACCAGCTCAGCAGAAGTGAACAAGTGGTAATCTTCAGACTTCGCACTGGTCATAACAGATTGAGATACCATCTGTTCAACAAATTAAAGATAGGAACTACGGATGAGTGTGACGGTGGCACTGGTAAAATGACTGCCGAACACCTGCTTCAAAGGTGCCCAACATATGAGGAACAGAGAAGACGCATATGGCCATCACCAGTACCATTCCTGGAGAAAATCTACGGAGATATCAACAGCCTCAGGGTGACCACTGCTTTCTTTGAACTTATTCAAGTTGACATCTGAGGGTGAACGAAGAAGAAGAAGAAGAAACTCCACCTATTGAGAAAGGACTCGAAGTCAATCACAGAAACAATTCAGACGGCTGTATACGAAGAGAACGTTCGGAAAAGATTTCATCAAAGGATCGGCAGAGAACCGCAATCAGACTATCTTCCCGAACCAATGGAAGTCGACCATTATCGTCCAAGATGGCGGGGAGACAATGCAACCTTCAACGATCATCAACGCTCATCTTATTCACACAATGTACGACAGAATGACTCATTTCACAGGAACGAAGATAAGAGACACAACCGACACACTACCCCAGTGAATTCGCATCCTGCTCCAGTTCACCATGTTAATCAGATTACATGTTACAATTGTGGAAGTTGCTTAAACATCAGACAACACACGTATGACAGAACACTCCCACGTTTCAATAGCAACCATAGATCAGGCTCAGATTGGAGTAGCCTAAACAGAAGGCAACATCGAATAGCTGTCAGGAATTTTCTGACACAAATTAAGAAAGGAAAGATATTTGAAATAAATAGCATCAACATAGACAACCACCAAAGATGTCGAATAAGAACTGAGAACGGCTGGAAGATAGACGTGAACCAAGTAAGATCATATGAGAACAGAAAGAACATATCCTACCAGCCGAGAGTTAAAACAGAATATGACAGTGATAGGCGTAGAGCATGGAGAAGTCAGGTTAGAAAACATGACAACATACAAAGAGACATGGTCAGTGTTGCTACACAGACAGAAACAAAGAAACACACCGGCACACAAACAGAAGTACCAGAGCAAAGCGACAAGTGTGTATCCCAGGTAAATACTCCCAGCGTAGAGCATAGACACCTACTAAGTAGACAGATTGCCACAACGACAGCGATGCATGCAAAACACAAGATATCATCTGATCGGTCAACCCCACCCCCACAAAACACATACCAAGAGCGAGAAAAAGCAGAAGAGAAAGAAAACAAGTGTAATCAAGAAGAAAACGTATAAGACTATTGATGATTGGTTAGCGGCAGAAAAGCTTGATAATGGTTACAAAGTCTTCGAAGAGATTGCTCCTACAGATTATATCCTATGGCTTCAGAGACAGAATGTTACTACGAAAGCTCACGTTTCTCAAATGAAATTAGATGATCATCGACCTGTTGAAATTCCACACTTTCGCTCCTCACGACCTGTCAGGAAATCCACCCTTTGCCATTATTCGTCCTCCACCTCACTTGCCTCTAGCATTGATGACATGTCACCACAACCAACTGCCCCCACGTTAGTCAGAGATACGATAGAACGATATCGACGTGAACGAGATAACTCATCTGAAGAGGATGACATTTCTTTACAAGAGCTCCGACAACGGATCCAACACCGCAACGACCGTTTACTCCATGACAATGAACCACAAACAGAGGATACACCTCCAAACGCTGAACACTCTGGTTTGATGCCATCCACAGTTACTGATCTACCACATTCATCAACTGTCCAGTCGGATTCTTCGGCAACCATCACAGAGAACCCGTGGCAAGATATTACGCTTGACCAGACAACACATCTTGTAGTCTCTAATGATGATGATACATATATTGTTCCCATGGACACACATTCCAGAACAAATATTAAACGCCACTATTCGTCATCGTCCGACGATTCAGTTCCTTTAGCAAAGTTGATTCGTCCCTCACATGAACATGTTCGTGTACAGATTCGCAGGAAGCGGCGTTCTATGCATTCCAACCGTCAAGACAGTACTGAACCATGTACTGCTAATCGTCCCGTTGCTCATTTCACAGCAACTGCTTCCCATCCTAAAGGACGCACGTACGATCAGCGACTGTCATCGAAGAACATTGCCTTGTTGGAACTGGCACAAATGTTTCTTGACAAGCACTAACTTTATGCAATACTTTTTTCTATTACAGGTTGACAATGGTTGGTCCCTTTCTTCCCTTAGCCTTGCAGTTTGAGATAGTCGTCCGCACTCAGACGTACAGCCGACTACTGTGGCGAGATGCAACATTATTGGAGAAAGTCAAAGATGTCTCCTACGCCTCTTCCACATGGACTATTACTTTAGTCGAGTCCCTGCAACCATTGCGAACAGAGTTACAAGACATATTACATTCTTTTGTTAAGATTGAATAGTATATTACTGCAACTATGCACCTTTATAGTAGATGGTATATTATTCCTTACGCGTTGATTTTTTTTGTTTTGGCCATGTCACACAGAGAGTTAATACGGTTACGACAGACTCTCACCGTATTACAGACTAGATTTCAGGTTCTATGTAATGTACATAGAAAGCACATAGCTATCGTTCCTTTTGTAGAACTGGCTCTCCAATATTTTATTTGGAACGTTCACAGAGGTGAATATTAATAGTCTCACTTTACAAGTGTGGACTATAGCTGCAAATCAACAGCTCATCTATCATTTTTTAACGCCAGCCTCATAATTCAAACAACGCTTGTACAGCTGTTTATTCAAAATCGGTTAAGTATTAATTTCTAGCAGGTATTATTACATAACTTGAAAATTTTTTTCTTTGTTTTTCCGGATTTTGTTATTTTTGAGTTGCAGGATGCTACTCAACGTACTGATATGTTTGTGCGACATTATTTTTTTCTATGTGTTATGTATTATGGATAAGAACAGAGATGTATTTTTTTCATGTCACACTGTCACTACTTTTGGAAAGCCACATAGACTTATTATATACACCTCATTTATCACTTACACTATTACCTTGCACGGACTTTCGCTCCTCTTCACACAGATATCATCTACACTACCACATACATTATGTAGAGCATTGCTCAAGGTTCACAATGTTTTATAGTTGCACGGTGCTTTTGGTACTAGTGCACATTCCTTTAATGGTTATTGATAATACGTTTGCATTATATTGGATATATAACATTCATACACCTATTCCATTTCACATATCATATGTTGCCACTTCTCACTCGCACCCCTTGCAACATACGATATCTTCACTTATGCTATTGCAATTAACCACGCACACACCCATTATGCATTTAATTTTGCGTTACAATGCTGTTGATGGTATTACTAATACTGTTGATTTTTTTTTAATGATATGTCAGTCATTGTATCATATTGGTAAAACATTTTGATGTTTAACTGCTGTTTTTTATTAATGATTCTATACAAACTCATGTACATTGTACCATGGAATATTGTCCAGTTCGATGTCTATTCAGAGCTATAGAGTTCAACCAGTCGTTGTCACTATTCCCTTCAGACATTTCATATGGACTCTACTATTAAGTTGTTTATTCGCTATTATCCTTTGTCATATTCTAGGATACATGCATCGCACTTATTGAGATTCCTGCTGATATAAAGTATGATATCCCTGAAGTTGTTCCATTACAGGCTCTTCCTACTCCCCAACCTATGTCCACTGTCATGACATGCTATCTTACATTGCCCTTTCATTAAATGTTTGTGTTATTAGACCCATTGATTTTGAATAGGTCAATGATGCCTTTATACTGACCATGATTGTTTTGACATAATATTTTGTTTTATGTTTTTTGGTTATATGTGAGTTTGCTATGTATATAGGTTTTTGGGTTTTGATAGAATTAAAATGTCTCCCGTTAGGATACATTTTTGAGCCCCGGGACGTATGTCACCGGAGGGCCTGTGTTTAACGTAAGATAACACGTTAACTGTATTTGTAACAGTAGTAAAAGAACTTGAGCAAGATTAGTTGCTAACAAGCTTCACTGGTCGAGCTTGACCAATGAGATCGCTGATAGCTATTTTTGACCATCGCGGTCAGAACACTAGTCAGTCACGGAGTTTACTGTTAAGTGAGGGAGACGTGTTTCAGCCTTAGTGCGGCCCCGTGTTTTTAAAGGTGGTGTAGTTAACCTCTGGTCAAGAAAGTATCTGACCACTGAAAGATTAAAAGCTTTTTCACAAGTATGTTATTCAAGGAGACTGAGTTTTTCTAGTTTTGTGGGATGTGTTCACCCGGTTTGTATGACAAACATTTTCCTATTAGAATTATTAGTCTGCTATGAAATGTATATGGTGACACAAGGCAAAAGCCTATCGACATTTTAGCAGAGTCAAGCAGACATGTTGTTATGTTGATGTCTTGTTTTTGCAGAGAGCTCATGCTTCATGTAACCCACAGGCGTTCTGGCAGCTGATAGCCAGATTGTGGAGATGTGTAATGAGCATTGCCTTTTAGTCTATTAATAAACCATTTTCCATGATTTATTGTTGTCCCTTACTCATGTATGGAAGCACTATGGAGATATGAGATACAAATGATCACTAACAATTTACGTGAGTAGTAAGGACCTGGGCTCGAACCAACATTCATTTGGGTAACTCTACCTCTGGCAGTCGCCAGTTGCCACCCACAAGATCTAACAGCAAACTTGTAAACCCCACGATCACTGGGAAATGCAATATCAATGAGCTCAGGATAAAATATAAACCACCTGTGACGAAACGTCTACCTGGGGTGAAGATTTGTCATATAACTTTGCTAGATTGTTATAACGGTCACATAAGATTATTTGGATGCAGTAACCAGCGCCACGGTTACATATTGTTATTTGGTCCCGTTCCGAGCAGCGACATACTTTTTTTTAGTGCTCGTGACCAGCTGTCACACATCATCATCATCTCGCCCACCCTATCACATTAGGATCACCGTTTCTCCGGCCTGTTACTCTCGTATTCCCAGAATACCAGCCAGCACATCATCATCATCTCGCCCAAGCTATCACATTAGGATCAACGTTTCTCCGGCCTGTTACTAACGTATTCCCTGAAAAAAGAATTATCATCATCTCGCCCCCTCCCCCCCCCCCCCCCTAATTACATTATGATCATCTCTCGTATTCGCCCAGTACATCATCATCATCATCTCACCCACCCTATCACATTAGGATCAACGTTTCTCCGGCCTGTTACTAACGTATTCCCTGAAAACCAGCCAGTACATCATCATCATCTCGCCCACCCTATCACATTAGGATCAACGTTTCTCCGGCCTGTTACTCCCGTATTCCCAGAAAACCAGCCAATACATCATCATCATCTCGCCCCCTCCCCCCCCTAATTACATTATGATCAATGTTTCTCCGGCCTGTTACTCTCGTATTCCCAGAAAACCAGCCAGTACATCATCATCATCTCACCCACCCTATCACATTAGGATCAACGTTTCTCTGGCCTGTTACTCTCGTATTCACAGAAAACCAGCCAGCACATCATCATCATCTAGCCCCCCCTTTCACATTAGGATCAACGTTTCTCCGGCCTGTTACTCTCGTATTCCCAGAAAACCAGCCAGTACATCATCATCATCTCGCCCACCCTATCACATTAGGATCAACGTTTCTCCGGCCTGTAACTCTCGTATTCCCAGAAAACCAGCCAATACATCATCATCATCTCGCCCCCCCCCCCTAATTACATTATGATCAATGTTTCTCCGGCCTGTTACTCTCGTATTCCCAGAAAACCAGCCAGCACATCATCATCATCTAGCCCCCCCTTTCACATTAGGATCAACGTTTCTCCGGACTGTTACTCTCGTATTCCCAGAAAACCAGCCAGCACATCTTCATCATCTCGCCCCCACTATCACATTAGGAACAACGTTTCTCCGGTCTGTTACTCTCGTATTCCCAGAAAACCAGCCAGCACATCATCATCATCTCGCCCACCCTTTCACATTAGGATCAACGTCTCTCCGGCCTGTTACTCTCGTATTCCCAGAAAACCAGCCAGCTCATCATCATCATCTCGCCCACCCTATCACATTAGGATCAACGCTTCTCCGGCCTGTTACTCTCGTATTCCCAGAAAACCAGCCAGCACATCATCATCATCTAGCCCACCCTATCACATTAGGATCAACGTTTCTCCGGCCTGTTACTCTCGTATTCCCAGAAAACCAGCCAGCACATCATCATCATCTCGCCCACCCTATCACATTAGGATCAACGTTTCTCCGGCCTGTTACTCTCGTATTCCCAGAAAACCAGCCAGCACATCATCATCATCTAGCCCACCCTATCACATTAGGATCAACGTTTCTCCGGCCTGTTACTCTCGTATTCCCAGAAAACCAGCCAGCACATCATCATCATCTAGCCCACCCTATCACATTAGGATCAACGTTTCTCCGGCCTGTTACTCTCGTATTCCTAGAAAACCAGCCAGCACACCATCATCATCATCATCTCGCCCACCCTATCACATTAGGATCAACGTTTCTCCGGCCTGTTACTCTCGTATTCCCAGAAAACCAGCCAGCATGACGTCATCATCATTAGTACCTTTCAGCTCCCTGTGGAGTACAGGTCCTCAATAAAAACATGTCACTTGTTACTGTCACGTGCCATCAATTCAATTTATGTCCATGTCTTATATATCCTTTCATGTCTATCGCCATTTCTCTTCTCTTTATGTGTTTTGCTTGTCTCATTATTTTTCATTGATCCTTGTTATTTCAGAACAATGACTGCCTTGTATTGATATCGACTAATTTTGTTATGGTCTATCCTACCCAACACCATCTCATGTTCCAGAGGTGTCTGTAGAGTATCTACCTTTGCTGTAGAATAAACGTGTCATGTAGACATTGAGTGGGAGTGTCAAGTAACGCGAATGGTGTAGTAGTTCGGTGCAACAGACCACTTGATAATACCTCTCACACACTCTCATGTAATGCAATGACGACTTGAACTGCCGCTGACATTTCAATAGTTTAATGAAGGCACGCAAACTGGACAGCACGGATACAGTCATGGGTACATGTTGACATACATTCATTGGTTATTTGAATCGTGGATGATACATTCATGTAGTAGTGAAATATCATTCAACCCAAGGTAACATTCACTGTTCTGGTAACTAATCGCCGTATCCTCTACTGACTGAACGCGTCAATGAGGATCGGTAAACATACAAAAGTCATTGGGCGAACCTTCATTTCATGGCTAAGTTCTTAAGCTGAAATATGTCCAATGTTTGTATAATAATTATAAACCACGATAGTGGGTTTTCACCTCATAACAAGATCTCGATACCACTGCCCGATAGTAGGATACATAATCTGTTCTCTTGACAGTGATCAAAAATATGATGACAGGAATATAACATGGCCGCCTTCCTGAATTGTCGCTCACTCACTCGTAGGAAGGTAGATATAAGCCAAAGTTAATTTAGAATGTGCATATAAATAATTTCATAAAGTTTTCCATACAGCTCTACAGTAATCAAGTTACTTCATGTAGACATAACTGCTGTAGGAAAGCCTGTCATCTTCGTCGATACAAAACACGACCCTAGCGATACGAAGCACAATGTTCCATCTGGGTCTAACCGACTTGAGATCATCAAAAATAGGGTCTGGCATAACTGGAGTCCGAATCACACATATGAGGAGGATCTCTGACAAATAGACTCTTGCAGAGACATAAACTTCTCCTGGAAAAACATCTATCAATCACTGTTAAACCTTAAACAGTGCCTGCCCTGAAAAAGCACTCAGCCATCTTGGCGACATTATCGGAACTCATCACAACCCAGTAGGACTACAAAAACCTGCGCTAGATTCCGGCAGAAAGAATATAGTCCGACCTGAACATACAAAGGTATACAATATACGACTGAATCTTCCTGCACTAGACAAGTAGTACACATGAATTCAGGCCATAAACATAACAAGCAAAATTAATCTATTTTCTGGCCCGAACAAATAAGAATGGACATGAATACAATATCCATGCGCCGAATCAATATCAAGAAAGATCACTCATATAATCAAAAGTGTAAATCAATCATGAATTATCTAGCTTTACCAGAGGAAGCATTTTCATACACAAATGAATGCAAGTATATATTTTCCATATTAAATAGCCATATCGTATTTTTGTAATATGTGCGTCAAAATATGCACGCAACAGTGTCCGTCTGTTATTTATCATCAATTTCACATAGTCATGTTGTCACAACATTTCAATTCTTCTGTTCTTGGCAAGCAGCCTTTCATGAAAGTCTTCATATTTCTGGCTGTCCTATTTGTTGCTGTCCATGTTTTATATTTATAGACATACAGTAAGACAGGCTTGATATTTTTTATATTGGACTCGATTTCTGTTGATTACTGAATATTATTGAAATTTCTCTTGCTTTTGTATTTTGTATGTCAATGTATGTTGCTCCAACGTTGTCTGTATAGTTGACAAGATATATATGTGCTTCCACATCTTGATAGGTACATTACACGTGTAATCTAGCAATGTATCGACAGTTTAATTAAATTGTGTTTAATTTCTTTGTTTACTTATTTAAGACAGTGTAGCAATATTAGATTTAGACTATACTGCAGTGTCTACATGAATGAAGAAGAAATACACACACACAATTGCTGCATGCGTCAATAATATAAGAAGCTGCTGCAAAACTGAAAGATAAGGAAAAAGAAAAAGAAATAAATTAAAAAATAACATTGATATGGAGACACTTTTACAAATGAACTATAGACCAGAAACGTGGGAATGTTTGTTGTCTCCCACCACCAGCCACAGCCTCAAACTGAAGATAAAGATGAGAAGAAGTTGGCGATGGTTAGGGCACACATTAATGAATCCTGTTGATAGTATCACAAGGCAATCCTTGTTATACTATCAACAGGATTCAGTAATGTGTTGTTCATGTACTGAATGTGTGAGCACGTTTCTTTTTGCAGGGGAAATTATTGCGGTATTTTTTGTGGTAACAGGAGAGAACTTCTCCAGAAACAAGGAATGTATATTTAGGGCACATATTTATTGCACCCTTTTTTTTTCCAGTATTTGATATTAATTTATAATGCAAAGCTTGTACTATTTTTATGCTATACTTAAACTATTTATATTTTAATAACTTTAAATTTTATTCTGGCTCTTATCTTAAACAAATATAATTTATAAAACAAACGTTGGCTTTAGCACATACTTTTATATATCGACATGGGAGCCGCGCTGGTGTAATGGCTTCGGCGTTGGACTGGCGACCAGGTGTTCATGGTTCAAACCCGGGCGTCGGCGTTTGAAGAAATGTTTACGGCCGGAAATTTGACTGAATAGCCTGAACGGCTCCTGTGATAAACCCTCTGTGGATGGGAAGGAGCGAAGCTCCTGACCGGGTTGGAAGGAAAGTCCTCAGGTTCCCCAGCCTCGCAATGACATGTCATTGGGCCGAAGGGCTGAAAGCCCAAGTGCCGCTGGTTAAGAAAAAAAAAAAAAAAAAAAAAAAAAAAAAAAAAAAAAAAAAAAAAAAAAAAAAAAATATATCGACATAAATCTTTTTATGTAAGAGTTTTATTAGACCCCCTTGGTACCTAGCTTGTTGAACTTGTACATGCGTTTTACATCTTTCAAATCCGCCATCAATAAAACCTTGAAACACACCGTCTCTCACCATCACCCGCCACGCCTGGTCGGATTTGATTCTTCCAAGCTATGTCATTGTAAAAAAGTACATCTTTATCTGCGTCTTAATTGTCTCTCATTCTGACACTGTACATTTATATATATATACACACGTATACTCTGACAATACGAACCTGACGACGCTTTCTCAGTGACAATTTTCCATAGCGCCAGACTTACAGCCGTTTTTTTTTTGTGTCCGACAGTATATGTTGGGTAACATTGATAAAAGTAATACACCCACTGACTCTGAGACAGGCATAATCACTGACAGGGATAAAAATAGAAAAGGGTAAAGGATCCCGTTACACGCCCATTGAGGCATATTGGGAATATGGTGTTAGACCGATATTTTCTTGACCATCGGCACACTAGGGGTGATGTGGTCAGCATCACGCCGGCCGCCTTAACCTTCCCAAAGGCAATCCTTGTTCTGGAATCACACAGTAAGAGAGATAAAAGGAGACCGGAAACCACAAGGAGAAGAGAACTGGAAACATAAGTAAAAGCGATAAAGTAGAGATCTTGAGAGGTTAGTACAAAACCGGAGAACATGACACATTTTTTAAAGGTCAATGCTCCTTCATGACTTGACGGATGATGATGATGAAGAGAAATAAAACAGGATGTTACTTAATATGACATGAGAGACGTTCTTTAAGACACGTTCCTAGATATTACTGGAGCACAAGGTCTTTTATACTTGGACATGCGCCGTTATATAACTGTCGTTCTTTGTGTTTAGGTTGAACATGGCGCGCCTCGTGAAAACAAGGCACAATTTAAATAAAAATGGGTCACAATTATCAGTTAACATGGACTAGTATGACAAACATCTCGCGATTATTAAAAAAATTAATAATAATAATATTTTAGTTTACAATGTTTATTGTGTCATATTACAACAATTAAGTTATGGACTAGATTGATGTCGCAGGCAGTAATTATTTATAAAAATATTTAGCTCTGTATGGATTTGCATCTCCATAATGCATTAGATAGTTGTCAGTGACAGTTGACTAGCTCCTCACAGGCACATAGTGCCGCCACCATTAAAAGTTGTGAAATACACACTTACTTAGTCGTTCCTCTTCTACCGTGAGGTGTAGAAATTTGTAAGAGAGAGCGCAATACCTATTCTATCGGCTGTCTATCTCCTGGCTTGGTTCCATTCTAGTCCTCGGTGCTTCAAAGATTGTTTAATGTTGTCCTCCCAGCGGACTTTGGGTCGTCCTGGAGGTCTGGATCCCTGGCTCTTAGTTTCCCATGCTTACCGTGGTAGTCGATCTTCTCCAATTCTGCAGACATGGCCAAACCATCTCAGTTGGGACTGTTCTAATTTGGTCTGCAGGGGCTGTTTTTTAGGCCTTGACGTATTGTCTGATTGTGGACCATGTCTCTTCTTGTTACTACAACCTCCTTCCTCAGATACCCCATTTCTGAGATTTGGATCTGGATTTTGTGGGTTGTAGTCGTTGCCCATGACTCGCATCCAAACGTCAAGACTGGGACATAGGTGGAGCGGTATACAGCCATCTTCGTCTTCTTACCAACTTCTCTTTTGCTAAGGAATCCTCGATTTATGGCTTGGAAAAGTCTCCCAGGTGCTGCTCTTCTGGTAGCCAACTCTTATTTGATGCACCCCTTTCGTTCTATGACAGCTCTAAGGTATTTAAAATGGTCGACCTGTTTTAGGACATTTCTCCAAGCGTATTCTGATGTCTTCTTTCTTCTCGTGATATCACCATTGTTTTTGTTTTCGAGCTGCTTATGATCATCCCTCTCTTCTCCAGCTCTTCCTTCCAGACATGCAGGTTGGATTGAAGTGTTGCCTCTGATTTTGGTGCTTCTGAATTCTTGTGACTTATGGTTTGCCGTCCTCACATAATTTCTGCAAGACATGTAGAAGCTCTGTATAGCATGAATCAGAGGTGATGGGATGTTCTTCCTTGCCAAACAGTCACAGAGTTTGTTCCAGGGTACCTTGTCAAATGCCTGTTCCAGATCTAAGAAGCAAAGATGGATCTCACTCTTATACTCAGGAGCTTTTTCGTTCAACTGTCTGAGTGTGAAGATTAGGTCTTGAGTACTTCGATTTCCTCGGAAGCCACACTGGACCTCATCCATTTGTGGCTCCGCTAGGCGTCTGAGTCTCTGATCTAGGATTATAGAGTAGATTTTACCAGGGACACTGAGGAGGGATATGCCTCTATGGTTTCCACATCGTCGGTTGTCACCTTTTTTTTTTAAAATCGGTGTTATTATGTCCATATACCAATCCTTTGGTATGGTCTTGTTGAACCAAGCTGCCTGTAAGACCTTTAGGAGTAATAGGTCGCCTGCTGCTCACATATACTTATCCATTTCTGGCCTTAAGCCATCATGACCTCCTACTTTGCCCATCTTGATTTTCTCCAGTGCTGCCTTCAGTTCTTCCATCTTTATGTCATCTTCATCACCAATGGTTTCCTCCTCTGTGCCAGTGGTTATCATTTCTGATGCTTGACCTTGATCACCATCTAGGAGTTCTGACAAATATTCTTTCCATCTTTCCTTTTGGAGGCCATCATCATTTCTGACAAATTCCAGTGCGTTTCCATCTTTCCATTACTTCTTTTGGTTCAGTAAGCAATTAGCATTGTTTGTCCTTTAAAAATTTAAGAGGGCAATGTTTTTCCTTCCTCACATTCTGTAGGGTCTTATAGAACAATTTATGGTTTTCTTGCGCATCGTTTTCTAGTTTTTCTTCAAATTCTCCCCAGCACTTCTGTTTTGCTGCAAGCACCTTGTTCTTTGCTTCTGCTCTGAGTATCATATATTCTTTATATTTCTCAGTTTTTCCTGTTGTGTTTGTAGCTCCTAAATATTGTTTCCGTGCCTGTTCTTCTCTCTTATTGTCTCTTTAACCTCATCTGTCCACCAAGGTGTCTTCTTTGTCTGGTTCCCAAGTCGAACTTCACCACGTGATTCTGCTGCAGCTGTCTTTATGATGTACTTGAATTTCAGCCAGAGTGTTTCCAGGTCATCAGGTTGTTATTAAGTGTTTATCACTGCTGTAGCAATAAGCCACTTAAATCTGGTCTTCACTTCTGGCTCTCTCAGCATGTAGGTCTTAATGCTCGTTTCCCCTGGTCGTTTACTAAGCTTCTTGCGTGGTGTTAGACAGTTCCTAGGCCGAGTAACGCTTTCAGTTATTCTTTTAATTGTTAACAAGTAGTGGTCACTTCCAATCTCTGGCCTCCTCCACACTCTAACATCCCCGACATACGTGAATGAGCTCTTCATAACTATGGCATAGTCGATCACTGACTTCTCATTCTTTGTTGGTTCACAGCTAGAGTATACATGTATGCGCTAAAGAGGGAACTTTGTGTTTGTAATGATCAGATTCTGCTCAGTCCAGAATCTAAGGAGTCGCTTTCCATTGACATTAAGAGTATCTTTTCCATATCTTCCGATAACTCTACCCCATCTGTGGTGAAGTGGGATGTTATAAATATTTATAGGGGACTTAGTGTACTGACTGAGATCAGCTGTGAAGGTATATATATCTAATAAGAGTAGTGTATTATATATAACCTTACTTGCTGCCACATATGTATACCTCAGTCAGAATTATTCTGGAATAGTGTGATGACTACGTTATATGTCTAGGGTATGTGTATGATGAAGTGTAAGTCATAACAACAACAGACAGATAAACAATTTAATTTATTCCACCACACTTGACAACACTGTGACACTCACATACATAAAACACTCTATGAGGATATCTTAAAGGAGTCACTGATAACTTTTCAAATAACAATATGTATTCAGTGCTGACATGAATGAATATGTGTCCTGATTCAAATACAAATGGAACCAGGAATCACAATCAATTTTAATTACAAGTTATATGTACAGAATTTCTCAATATGAATCTTGTAGTGACATGTATTTTTAATAGTATCCTATGTGTGTCAGTGGTGTAGTAGTAATATGAGGTAATACTGGTTTTGTTTTGTTCAAGCTCTGTTGGTATTTGTCATCATGACTTCAATAGTTTGTCTTTATTGGAACTAGTATTGGAGATGTTCTCAGTTCCTGATATTAAAACAATTAAATTCCCCTCTTAATTGTATTTTACACTGTCATTTTAAGATGGGGGTACATAATGTTGAGCTCCATGGCCACACTCTCTTATCTTGAGTGATGACTGCAGAAAAAGGCTCCTCTGCTCGATGAGTTCTGGAGCCACCCCACTGGTTGCTATATGGACCAAGGAGTATGCTGTCCACCTCTGGCTTCAGCAAAGCTCTGACCAGGTGCTGCTCAATAACTTTAAGACCACTGTCCCTGAAAACAAGAAGGATGTACCTTCTACGTCATAACTAATTTATACTCTCTTTCTACACTGAGCACAATACATCACAAACATTGAGTTCAGAGCGTTAGGCCAACTGTCAGCTTCATCTGAAATATTTTATACCAGTATTTCCCTCCCTAATGGTTACTACGCCTCTGCAATTCCAGCATTATTTCTGTCTAATCAATAATCTAGGTGTCAGTGTACTGTTTGGCCATTCCATGCAGTTTTACTTTCCTCCGACACCTTCTGTTCAGGCTGGAGCATTATAGGCTTTACATCATGTTCGCTACTGAACTACACATATATACAGGCATAAATTAACAATTTACATTCAATTTTCATTAAAAGATATTGAATATTTCAAGCTTACCACAATTCATAGAATAATAAACAGTTTCGTTGACTGGCAATGAATATAGCACAACTCCGATCTGCCGATGTCCCAGGCTTTATTTTTATAACAAATATACACTGGTGCTCAACGTACTGCTTCTTAGTAGGTTTATTACAAGATGTGGCAATGAACAGACGCTCTGAATCAAGTATATTCGCAGCTCTACCCAATGAAACCACGTCCACACATCTTTTCAAAAAAGTACCCCTTCTATTCGTTTCCCATAACAACACAAGATAGTATTTATAGCCCGACCAATCGTGTTTAGTCTTATATTTGTTGCGCTCCAATCAATTTGGAGTTAACATGGTAGGCTATTTCCGTAACGTAAGGTTTTTTCAAACACGTTATAAAAAAATTTTATGAGCAGAAATGATTTCATGCTGTCAGGCACCCCCACTATTTTATTTTGGTTATAATTTGGTAATTCCTAGACTATTTGCGTAACGTTTTACATATTCTTTGTCAGCAAGCCCTAAGGAACCCAAATATACAAATTTAAAAGAGCTAAGTGGCTGCGTTCAAAATATGCAATTTCTTCTACCTCCTGTTTCGAAGATGTGCTGTCTGGGTACTGTAATGTTTTCAAACGTAAACCCATCTAATGTCATCTTTTCTAATAAGCGTTTTCCAGGTTTTTAAAACCTAACTCTGGGAAGGTTAGTGTTTTTATCACTGTCCGTCTGAAAAAAAGTTAGTGCATGTGGCCTTACACGCGTGATAGTAGTAATTGTGTATCGCGCGACGCGAGTTTAGTGTTGCATGTGTCCTTGCTTTCATTCGCCCCTCTCTCTTTCTATTTGAGTCCATCTGTTCGTTCGTTTTGGTAACGTAGTATAATTAATGTTAGGATTAATTTAGGTCATTACGCAGTGTGCCTCTCAATGTTTTTCTTAGAAATGCAATACCCGTTTTAATGTGTTGTGGAAACGCTTGTATTTATGCAGTGGCTTATATTTAACGTGGAAACGTTACAATTTGCAGACGAAGCATAAAACAAAGGGGATTTCGAGTACAGTCATTGTGACAGCACTGTTTCTTTTACCATTTCTCTTCCTTTTATTAAATTTATTTGTTAGGCTTTGCATTTACCTGATAATTTATATATGTGGATTAGAATATTTCACGACACCTCCCCTCTTAAAACAGACATCCCATGTCAGTCCTTTATTCTATATACACATAGATAAATGTAAGTCAACTTGACTTTACTCTGCTGTGGTGCTATCATGGTTTTATGTAGTTGGGTCCATTCAGAGTAGGCACTACTCATGAAATCTGCCTCAGACTTCTACAACCAATAATATATTTCGGTTATGTTACTGAACAGCCGCAAGTGTGAGTGCTTGTCTTAATGCTGCTTCGCAACCCGTATTCACCATTTCTCTTCTCTGAGTCTGCGCAATGACATGTCCAGAGAACATTATATTTCCCTCAAAATGTACGTTATGAGGAGATAACATATACCTGGTGATAGCAGAGTTTTCGTAGTGGATCCCATAATCTTCTTATTATCCTGTATGAAACATTCGGAATATCCTCAATCAAAGAGGCAACTCAGGGATTCATTACGTTCCTCCGAAATGTTTACATCCAACAATTTTCTCATCATTCTAGAGAAGACACTAGGCGCATTCTTCAATCCAAATGGCAATCTATTAAACTCATAGTGTCCTTCTGAGGTACTAAAAGCTAGGTATGGTCTAACCTCAGGCTTTACTGGAATCTGATAGTATCCTTTACTCAGATCCACTTTTGAGAAATATTTAGCTTTATTTAGTCTGGCAAACAGCTGATTTGTATCCGGCAATGGATCCACCTGTCCTTCTGTAATAGCATTCAGTCTCCTGTAATCTATACAGAGTCTATGTTCTCCAGAGGGCTTCCTTAAGAGTACAACACCGGAACTATACGAAGATTCACTGTGCGAAATAATTCCTTCCTTCAACAGATAGTCTATCTCTTCCTTCAAAGCTTTCTCCTTAGCAAACGGAATCGAATATGGTTTCATACAGACAGGTGTGGGGTCTATCAGTTTCATATCATATTCCAATAGGTTTGTATGCCCTGGTCGGTCTGTTAACACCTCTGCATGATTATTTAGAACCTGTTGCACTCTCTCTTTCTGAGTTTTCGTTAAATGTGTACTGATTTTCACCTGTGCTGCTGTCTCACAGGGGTGTAATGGATATTCAAATGATGAAAGTGGTTCCTTTTTCATCTCCATGGCGATGGACAAGGTCAACAAGTGTGTCTCTTCCTGATGTTCTCTTTCCAAATATTTCTTCAGGAGATTCACATGATAGATTTTTTCTTTCCCCTTCTTATCTATCTTATAATTTGTTCTAGACACCTTCTCTAAAACTGTATATGGACCCTGCCATCCAATTTGTAACTTATTCTGACTCCCGAGGAGAAGAAGCAGTACCTTCTCTCCCACAGCCAAATCTCTGTCTTTCGCCTTCCTGTTATAATAGGCAGCATGTTTCTTCCTGGCTTGTTTCAAATTTTCATTGGCAAGTTTCCAGCCAGTTTTTAAACGAGTGGTCAGCTCATTCACATATTGGTATGAAGATGTAATGTTTTCCTCTGCCTTTTCATCAGTCCACGTTCTTAACAAAGCTACATATGGACCTTTAATTGTGTGGACCTATTTGTCCATGCACCGGTATGGTCTCTTCCACTCGAAGCTCTATAGTGATGATTTTTCCTCCCAGAATTATCATGCATAAAACGACCGCTACCAATTTTTCTTTTGGGGCTTTCTCCCCACTTAAAATTCTTGATGAGAGATTTCCTCTCTACATCCTCTTCCTCCAGTTTGTTTAAGTCCGATTGAGGGATTTTCGGCTTATCCTGGGGTAAGACATCTTTTTGCACTCTCCGTATAGTGGCCATTGTAAAACAGTTAAGTGAAGCTTGTCCGTGAAAAGGGGCTTCCCATTCCATTTGGTCCACTTTATCAAATCTATTTTTCTTTTTATTATCAGGCCTAATTTTGCCCCGTGGCGTGTCCAGGTCCTGATCAATGTTCCCACTTGTGGGTGTTCCCTCATGTGCTATGCTACACCTTTCTACAAAATTCTCAATGTCCCATCTTGCTTTAGGCCAATAATAATTGTGAGCCACCTTTTGAATGATGGTACCTATTTTCTCATGGTCCCCATCTGGTTTCACATGTAGGCTCCTTATTAAGTCTGCCCTATATCTTTTAGGAAGTACCAGCAGTCCCTGACCTTTGGATCTAGCTCCAGTCTTCCTATACATCAACTTGTTTTTCATGTAAAAATCTCCCTTGCCTGGAGTTGTATGACAAGTTGACAATTTTCTGAAACAAGGCTTGAGTGTTTTATCCCCAGCCTGTGCCTTCCTCATCTCATCTGGAGTGGTATCCAACATAATATCCTCCTCCTGTCTTGAGGTCGACCTGACCTGAAGGGTTGCCATATACACAGGTTTCCTTCTGCAACGGTCAGTGTCATGATTGTCCATCTGACAATTCTTACACCACCTTTTTCCTTGGTTGAAAGATTTTCTTTCATCATATTTCCTTTCATCGAATTGTGGGAATTTATTTTTATTTTCATACCGTGGCCTATCAAATTGGTGCTTACCTTTGTTTTGATCCCTAGGATCAAATTTATTAAAGTTCTGTGGTGCCCTAAAGTTATCCACTTGTTTCTTTTTATTACCTGTTACCTCTGCTTGAGCTGCTTGATACCTTTCAGCAACATTTAGCAACTCACCCAGCCTCTCTGCACCTTGTTCCATGAGAAACTTTCTCAGGTCTGGAGCCATGGACTCTCTTAATTGCTCTATAAGGACCATTTCCTTAAGATCTTGGGTTTTCCCCAGAGAAGTCCATTTCTCCAAGTATGTCTCTATTCGTGCAGAAAACTGGTGATAGGTTTCACCTGACAGTAGTTTAGCATTCCTAAATTTTTTCCTATAAAATTCTGCATTCTTTTCATACCTTAACAAAAGAGCCTGCTTTAGCATGTCATAATTTTCCTGATCACCTCTGCTCATTTTTGCAAAAACTTCATAAGCTGCCCCACGAAGTCCCTGAGATAACTTTAAGCTCCACCTTTCTCTCTCTAACCCATATGTGGTAGCTAATAGTTCATACCTATTTAGATAGCTCTCTATATCATCGTCTTTCTCAACAAAATGATCTAAATGAAAATTCATAGCTGAGGTTGAGGCTCCCTGGCTAGCGGTGGCATCAGAGGCAAAGGGACTGGCACCATTTTCAGGAGCATGGCCCTGAAACTCAAACTCCCTTAGTCGTAACTCATGTTCCCTTTGTAATCTCTTCTCCTCCTTTTCTGCTTCCCTCTCTGCAGCTAATTTCTTCTCTTCCCTTTCTGTAGTCAATCTTCTTTCTTCTGCTTCCCTTTCTGCAGCTAATTTCTTCTCTTCTCTTTCTGCAGCTAATCTTCTTTCTTCTGCTTCCAATTTCTTAGCCTCAGCCTCAAATTGTAACTTCTTAATTTCCCTTTCAGCCTCTAACTTTCTTTCGGCTTCAAACCTTCTTTCTTGGCGTTCAATAAATTTGTCACATTCAGTAGTGACATAGGCAACCATAACTTGGCCATCTAATCCTAACTCTTTTGCAGTCTGAACAGCAGCAGATCGAAATTTGGCTAGGTCCGCCATTGTCTATCAGGTAAGTTTATACAATGTCTAACTAACAATTCAATCTCTAAATATATATCTAATGGACAACACAGGCACCGAGAGCTCAACCTTATTTAATTCCACCCAAGGATACCTTTTTAACACATTAACTACCGAATTAAAAAACACACTATGGCCGAATTAAATTTTTTTTCCATTTTCATCCTGTAGGTGTTTGCACAAAGTAAGCTGTAGTTTTTGTAATTGTTTACAGATTTCTATGAATTACACATCATTTTAAAGATAAATGAATGTACTATTACAATAAGCACCGACTGTATCTCTAATAGAGGTTGTTGCTATTTAACGGCCCTCCGAAGGCCGCGAACTTGCAATATTTTCACAATTATAACTGCTTGCGCCCCGCCCCATCTCTATCAAAATCACACTTTCAATCAATGTGCACACCGTTTTCATTCATTGTCCTCGTCGCTAGATCTATCAGTCAATTGTTGAAACACGTTTCAATCCTATTCAGCTGTTAGACGAGATGTACATGCATTTTTTGTAGTCCTATCACTAGTATCCACGGTAAACAATTTTCCAGTATTCTACAACAACCATGCTTTGGGAATTTGTTTTCCGGTGGCAACTTAAAATCTCGAACCAGATTAGAAAGTGTTTCAGTACATTTATCATTCGTTTTATTACTAAAATTAGATTGGCGCTCTGAGCGGCTTGTGGTCCAAATGTGTTTATTTTGTGAGCCGCTGATAGCGGCTTGCGGTAGGTAATGTGTTAATTCTTATTATTCCCTGAAGTGAATTACCCCCAATATTTGTAAAAGGTAAAGATTCAAAATCCCAAGAGCGAGACCCCAATATATGTGGTGAAGTGGGATCTTATAAATATTTATAGGGGACTTAGTGTACTGACTGAGATCAGCTGTGAAGGTATATATATCTAATAAGAGTAGTGTATTATATATAACCTTACTTGCTGCCACATATGTATACCTCAGTCAGAATTATTCTGGAATAGTGTGATGACTACGTTATATGTCTAGGGTATGTGTATGATGAAGTGTAAGTCATAACAACAACAGACAGATAAACAATTTAATTTATTCCACCACACTTGACAACACTGTGACACTCACATACATAAAACACTCTATGAGGATATCTTAAAGGAGTCACTGATAACTTTTCAAATAACAATAAGTATTCAGTGCTGTCATGAATGAATATGTGTCCTGATTCAAATACAAATGGAACCAGGAATCACAATCAATTTTAATTACAAGTTATATGTACAGAATTTCTCAATATGAATCTTGTAGTGACATGTATTTTTAATAGTATCCTATGTGTGTCAGTGGTGTAGTAGTAATATGAGGTAATACTGGTTTTGTTTTGTTCAAGCTCTGTTGGTATTTGTCATCATGACTTCAATAGTTTGTCTTTATTGGAACTAGTATTGGAGATGTTCTCAGTTCCTGATATTAAAACAATTAAATTCCCCTCTTAATTGTATTTTACACTGTCATTTTAAGATGGGGGTACATAATGTTGAGCTCCATGGCCACACTCTCTTATCTTGAGTGATGACTGCAGAAAAAGGCTCCTCTGCTCGATGAGTTCTGGAGCCACCCCACTGGTTGCTATATGGACCAAGGAGTATGCTGTCCACCTCTGGCTTCAGCAAGGCTCTGACCAGGTGCTGCTCAATAACTTTAAGACCACTGTCCCTGAAAACAAGAAGGATGTACCTTCTACGTCATAACTAATTTATACTCTCTTTCTACACTGAGCACAATACATCACAAACATTGAGTTCAGAGCGTTAGGCCAACTGTCAGCTTCATCTGAAATATTTTATACCAGTATTTCCCTCCCTAATGGTCACCACGCCTCTGCAATTCCAGCATTATTTCTGTCTAATCAATAATCTAGGTGTCAGTGTACTGTTTGGCCATTCCATGCAGTTTTAGTTTCCTCCGACACCTTCTGTTCAGGCTGGAGCATTATAGGCTTTACATCATGTTCGCTACTGAACTACACATATATACAGGCATAAATTAACAATTTACATTCAATTTTCATTAAAAGATATTGAATATTTCAAGCTTACCACAATTCAAAGAATAGTAAACAGTTTCGTTGACTGGCAATGAATATAGCCCAACTCCGATCTGCCGATGTCCCAGGCTTTATTTTATAACAAATATACACTGGTGCTCAACGTTCTGCTTCTTAGTAGGTTTATTACAAGATGTGGCAATGAACAGACGCTCTGAATCAAGTATATTCGCAGCTCTACCCAATGAAACCACGTCCACACATCTTTTCAAAAAAGTACCCCTTCTATTCGTTTCCCATAACAACACAAGATAGTATTTGTAGCCCGACCAATCGTGTTTAGTCTTATATTTGTTGCGCTCCAATCAATTTGGAGTTAACATGGTAGGCTATTTCCGTAACGTAAGGTTTTTTCAAACACGTTATAAAAAAATTTTATGAGCAGAAATGATTTCATGCTGTCAGGCACCCCCACTATTTTATTTTGGTTATAATTTGGTAATTCCTAGACTATTTGCGTAACGTTTTACATATTCTTTGTCAGCAAGCCCTAAGGAACCCAAATATACAAATTTAAAAGAGCTAAGTGGCTGCGTTCAAAATATGCAATTTCTTCTACCTCCTGTTTCGAAGATGTGCTGTCTGGGTACTGTAATGTTTTCAAACGTAAACCCATCTAATGTCATCTTTTCTAATAAGCGTTTTCCAGGTTTTTAAAACCTAACTCTGGGAAGGTTAGTGTTTTTATCACTGTCCGTCTGAAAAAAGTTAGTGCATGTGGCCTTACACGCGTGATAGTAGTAATTGTGTATCGAGCGACGCGACTTTAGTGTTGCATGTGTCCTTGCTTTCATTCGCCCCTCTCTCTTTCTATTTGAGTCCATCTGTTCGTTCGTTTTGGCAACGTAGTATAATTAATGTTAGGATTAATTTAGGTCATTACGCAGTGTGCCTCTCAATGTTTTTCTTAGAATTGCAATACCCGTTTTAATGTGTTGTGGAAACGCTTGTATTTATGCAGTGGCTTATATTTAACGTGGAAACGTTACAATTTGCAGACGAAGCATAAAACAAAGGGGATTTTGCGTACATTCATTGTGACAGCACTGTTTCTTTTACCATTTCTCTTCCTTTTATTAAATTTATTTGTTAGGCTTTGCATTTACCTGATAATTTATATATGTGGATTAGAATATTTCACGACACCATCTAGCATGGTCATTTCCAGCTCTGGCATTGAAATCTCCGAGCATGATAATTTCATCTAGGCAGTCATCCACTGTCTTTTGAAGGAGCTCGAAGAATTCCTCCTTGACCTCTGCACGCTCATCTTCATTTGGCCTATACACGATGACCAGGTTGACTATGGTTTCTCCTTCTTTCAGTTTTAGGGCCATAATGCTGTGATAGGAAAGGGAGAGAACTGGGATAGGAATATGTAAGAATAATTTATGAGTAGAGGGACTTAGTTTTAGGTAACGTTGGGTCACGAAAAACCCGTGAGGGAAGTGAAGAGCAGAGATCACTCTTCAATGGTCGTCAGCTGATAGCAGGTTAGAAATTAGACTAACGGTACGACCATCTACCATGTTATGGACAGCTGAGGTGCCATGTTGCTTATGGTACTGCTGCAGTGTGCAGAGAAGAAGAGAAGAAGACTGATGCAAGATATTTCCATAACAAATAGTTTTTCATGTCGAGCTGTGTCCAGCAGATATCGCCAGCAGTTTTATTCTGGTATGTAAACACTCGTGTAATTAGCTGAGAGCAGATAGACAAGGACAAGTGTTAAAGGAATTAATATGAAACAAATATAAAGGTATGTTATCAGGCACTCGCAGGAAATAAAGAAGTAGAACACCAGACAACAGAAAAACAACAGACATGAGTGGCTTACCCAGGATTTGAACACTGGACCTTCCGTGCGACAACCCCGCCTAACCATGCAAGCGAATCACACTATCCGCTCTGCCATCTACGCATCATCAAAAATGATGTTTCAATGGCAGGTCAATAGTGCGAACCACAATACACGACACCAGAAGTCCTCCATGGGCAGTTCAGCCTATTAATGACGCAATCACTTCTGTTGTATTTCTATCAAGCAGTATAGGCCGAATCCAACAAGACCCTTAGGACCTTAATACTGTGTCCAGTAAATGATAGTAGACTAGAACAGTGAGAACAGGATAGTGGGTAGGTTTGGTATTGTACAAACATTTATTACAAATAAGGGAGGGAAACCTGAGGCCTGTAAACAATAAATTAATATGAAATTAATATGAAAGAAATATAAAGGTATGTTATCAGGCACTCGCAGGAAATAAAGAAGTAGAACACCAGACAACAGAAAAACAACAGACATGAGTGGCTTAATGATGCGTAGATGGCAGAGCGGATAGTGTGATTCGCTTGCATGTCTAGGCGGGGTTGTCGCACTTTATATTTGGTTAGAATAACAAAGTAAACAGCAGAGATTCTGAGCTAATCTGGTGGTGACCCAGAACAATACTTTAAGTCGAAATTTAATTTAATAGAATGAAGAACAGCCCATTAATCAAGAGATAATAACATAAGTTCCTGACCAGGGCAGTAAGTGATGTAGGAGTGTCATCAATGAAGTCTCATGTGTATATTTATTGATAATCAGGCTCAGGGGTAGCCAATTTGGGAATATGTTCCTTGACAACTAATACAGAACTTTGGTTGTCAGCTCTGAGTCGTCAAGTCCTTTCAAGTATTATAATTGGCAGATAATTTGATCTCATTCAGTAGTCATAGGAACAAGGTAGGCTACAAAGGTACTGCGCCTACAATTACGGCCAGTGAACATAAGACAGGGACATTACGGTCATCATTAAGTTGAGAACATACACAAGGGTCAACATAACACCAATCACACAAGCAAAAGAATCTGGGTTGAGAATGGGCTTACTATCACAATGCGTTCAGTGACAAAGTTCCTTCCCTTGATATTATCCCTTTAGTTTTTGGCCACAATACAACCCACACCCAATTTAGCTCTTTCAGATGTGGAGACGCCACTGTAAAGCAGCGTGTCGCCATCGAGATCCATAACTCCTTGTCCTTTTTTCTTTGTTTCTGTTAAAGCCAGGATTTCTAGTTTGGCTTTCCTCATCGCTTTTACCAGCTCCTCTTCCTTCCCTCTCATACTTCTTGTGTTCCATGTTCCGTATGTCGTAGTCCGTTGTCCGTTCCAGTTCGTCGCCTTTAGAATAAGTTCGGTTTTCTCTCTTATGTTTCACGTATGTTTAAAAGACAAACAGGTGATTGGCCTGTTGTGCCTGTGCATGATGGAGGGGCTGCATTCTAACGGCCTCCATGCAGGCCGCCCTCCTTCTTTTTTCAGCCGGGCTTGGGACCGGCCTGGGCGTAGTTATTAATCACGCCATATACTAGAAATCACTTTTGACTCCTATCTCGCTGGCTTCTCCTCTCTGTCTGTGTGATGGAAGTGGAGGTACAGAGTCTTTAACACGCCAGTCTTATATCCGAAAATTTTGGGTACGCAAAGTTTATTTTCGGATTTAGTTTATTTACTATACCAATTACCACTATAGTGGTCTCTCAGTGTGTATCACTCAGTCCTTCTTCTTCTTTGATCCATAACCGCCAACCGTCAAAGCAGTCAGCGACCATCACGCCTGGTGGCGTCTTGTAGGGCAGCAACAAATTGATTCCACTTTGCTCGGTCGGCGGCCATCCTTCGTACAGTGCCCCCACTGTGGTTCATTCTTTGCATCTCAGCTTCCACAGTTCTCCGCCAAGTTGTTTTTGGTCGGCCTCTCTTTCGCTTTCCCTCGGGGGTCCATAGCATAGCTGTTCTTGTGATGGTATCAGGGTCCCTTCTGAGGACATGGCCAACCCAACTCCAGCGTCTGCCAGCTATGATGGTGTGCATGTCCTCCTGGTTACTCCGAATAAGTAGTTCTTGGTTGCTGATGGTGTTTGGCCAAAAGATTCGGAGAATTTTCCTTAGGCAGATTGTGTGGAAAGAGGACAGTTTCGACATTTCCTTCTCTGTTACTCTCCAACATTCCGCACCATAGAGAAGCACAGAAAGTACACAGCTCTCATACAGTCTGGGAAGACTTCCAAATGTCGTTGAGAACAGCAAAGGCTGTTCTCGCTTTATTCATTCTGTTGTTAATGTCCTTGCTTGTTCCGTCGTCAGGTGTTACTATGCTTCCTAGGTAAGTAAATGTGTCTGTCTGTTCTAACTTCTGGTTCCTTACTGTTACTGGCTCAGGATTGCCCCCGTTTAGTGTCATGACCTCTGTCTTCTTCAAATTGATGTTCAGGCCAACCTGCTGGCCATACTTATTCAGTCTATCGGTTTTGTCTTGAATGTGTTGGAGTGAATGCGCGAGTAGTGCAATGTCATCTGCATATTCCAAATCTTCCAGTGTAGAAAACGTTGTCCATCTAATTCCTCTTGGACTGCCCTCTGTAGTCTGGCGCATCACCCAATCTATGACTGTCAAAAATAATGTTGTTGATAAGGGGCATCCCTGTCGTACTCCTGTTTTCACTTCGAAAGTTACATTACTCGATCCAACACTGCACGTAAAGTTAGAATAGAGGCTTTTTATAATGGAAACAATGCGGCTGGGAATTCCATAAGCCCTCAGAATTTTCCATAGGCTGTCCCTGTGTATGCTGTCAAAAGCCTTTTCAAAATCAACAAAGTTAATGTACAGCTGTCTCTGCCATTCTGAGCACTGCTCTATAATGTTCCTGAGGGTAAATATATGATCTGCACATCTTCTGCTCTTTCTGAAGCCCGCTTCTTCTTTCCTCAGTTTATGGTCAACTGCTGTTGAAATTTCAGCATTCAGATTGTCGTGACCAGGCGCTTTTCCATGTTTTAGCGCTTTGATAGCTGTGATAATTTCTTCTTTTCGTGGAATGCCTGTATTTACGTCTAAGTCACTTTCAGCCTCAGGAACATTCAGCTGAGTCTCTTGTGGTTCCTTATTCAGTGTTTCTCTGAAGTGCTCTGCCCATCATGTTTCCTGCCCCTGTGTTGTGGTGATGAGATTTCCTTGCTTGTCTCTTACTAACACTCAGTCCTACGCATCTTTTATTCTAGGGGAAAAAAAGGGGGGGGGGGGGGATATATTATTCAAACAAGTTGTATGTGTTTGTTAATCTACGTGGTTTGTCGGAAATGATTGCAACACAAATTTACATAGGCAAAGGTACAAAGGAATGTATAGACCTGGTCACCCACTCATAAGCTGGACGAAGTATAATGAAGTCTCTAACACGTCGCACAGCTGCTACCGTATCTGGAATGGAAAAAACTTTAAGTGTTGTTTATGTACTGAATGTGTGAGCACGTTTCTTTTTGAAGGGAAATTATTGCGGTATTTATGTGGTAACGGGAGAGAACCTCCACAGAAACAAAGAATGTATATTTAGGACAAGTATTTATTTTAAGCCTTTTGTTTCCAGTAGTTACTATTTATTTATAATGCGAAGCTCGTACTATTTTTAATCTTTACTTAAACTATTTATATTTTAATAATTTTAAATTGTATACTGGCTCTTATCTTAAACAAATATAATTTCTAAAACAAACGTTGGCTTTAGCACATACTTTTATATATCAACATAAATCTTTAAACGTAAGATAACACAAATAACACCGGTGCCTATCTTGTTGAACTTGTACATGCGTTTTACATCCGGCGAATTCGCCATCAATAAAACCTTAAAACATACCGTCTCTCACCATCACCTGGTCGGATTTGATTCTTCCAAGATATGTTATTGTTAAAAAAAGTACATCTTTATCAGCGTCTTAATTGTCTCTCATTCTGACACTGTCAATATATATATATATATATATATATATATATATATATATATATATATATATATATATATATATATATATATATATATATATATATATATATATATATATATATATATATATATATATATATATACTGAAGCACTTTAAAAACGCACCACCTGTATAATCCAGGAACAGAGTGTGAAATGTAAATATAAGGGTTTACAAGTTTACATATTTGGAGTGTAACGTACTGTTTATGCGTGATGTGAAAGCTGGCAGAGTGAACGTGTCGTTTATCACCTGGACGGTGTAATGTTGCGGTGTTGATGTAGGTCACCAGCGTGAGGCCCTGCCAGAGGGTAATATGGTCACTCACACAAAACAGCATACATGTTATCAGATGTGTGGTACTGATATTATGATGTGATGAGTGTGGGTGTAGACGAAAACGCGAATGCTTGAAGCTCTTAGTAAAGTCGATAATGCATCCATACACTCGCATGCAGTAGTCAATGATCCTGCTAAATCTACATACCCCCAACCTACGGCGTCCACAATAATCTATCATCATCATTAGGCTTCTGTTCAATAGAAAACACATAGTCTCATTTGGCTATAATAAGAAGCAAGAAGGAATTCTGTTTCTCAAGATCTGTGAGCTGCACTCGCAGATAGGTAACTTCAAATGTTCTGCAACCAAAGGCATAGTAATAAGAATGTCTCTTTACCTTTTACAGAATCCTCCGGATACACAATTAATAACTGTCATCACTCTTGACGAACAGGGAATCTATGGGGAAAACATTGACATTTCAGTCATATCGAAGACTTTCCAATCCCCACGATGATATAGAGAAAATCACCACGGACATCATTTGCGACAGCCCAAAAAAACACTCTTCGTGACGGAAGTTTTCTCCGTTCGCGCTCAGAACTTGCGCATGCCCAGACAGCCTAAATCTGGGCATCGTTAAGACAGATCAACGACAATGATTAAAAGAAAGGGAAGATAACCCTCAAACAACCTGTCATAGAAGTTAAAACCCAGTTCTTCAACTTTGACCAACAGAAGTATTAAACAGATTTACCTTTTATGACTCCGTCAAAAACGACAGCAGCAGACTACTGCACCCCCCGTCTAAAAAAAAATGACCCATTTTTTTTAAAATACATCAATGAGCAAGATACCACAAGCTCATGACGCATGAATAATGCGCCAATGAAAGAATCAACCTAATGTCAGGTTGAATCGACGCACAAATAGAGCGTCTGGAGAGAATCAAATCATCTCACCAAATAAGAGAAAATGTATTCGGGAAGGTACCATCAAATAAACCTCAGTTGCAGGCGATACTAACAAAAATTACATACCCATCAAAAAATTATGCAATACTATAATTATAGCAATGGCAAATGACAATCTATCTCGAGAAGTCATATCAATATACAAATTACAATGTTATACTATCAACATATCTAATGGATGGACATGACCAAATTTGTTAAATTCCTTACACATTATCTAACAATAGAAGTATATTATATACAAATAAGGGCTGCGATCTCTGGAACAAATGTATGGTATGGCATCGTCATGGTTCTCACAAGCGCTCCGTACTTGGTACTAGTTTGCACTGATAATAATATAAATGACACAATTAGTAACATGCTATAATGCACTATAGTTACTACAACATTATTTAAGTATTATATGTGGCCATCTCAAAATTTTTCCTTTTCTTATTTTTTTTACCTTTATTTTATGTTAACTCAACCTTCCACATTACACCAAAGATAGTAATAGAGAAAGAAAACAACCAATCTACTAATCTAAGGTGAAACAAATGTGTTAATGTATATTATGAACAGACATGAGTCTGGAAGTGTATCATGAAATCTAGGACACAAGACTTAAGTGGAATCATGTGGGCATCTAGACAGTATATCCGCTATCACATTATCCGAACCACGGATAGCCCGCAGCGTGAAATGAAAAGGTTGAAGAGCAATAGCATATTGAGTAGATCTCGAGCTCTTCAAATCCTTGTTCTTCATAGCTGTAAGAGCTTTTTGGCCGGTTTCCATAATGAAATGCGCGCCTAGAAGGAATCTTTGTAGCTTAAGAATAGACCAAACCATAGCTAACAATTCACGGTCTAGAACCGAATAGTTCCTTTCTGCCGCATTCAATATCCTAGAGATATACATCACAGGATGCAGAGTTCCTAAATACTCCTGCATAAGTGCCGCCCCGATCCCAGTGAAAGAGGCATCACTACGAAGGACAAAAGTCTTATCATTAGATGGTAGTCGTAAGATAGGAGGAGATGAGAACAGTCAGGACATAGACTTTTGCTAAATTTTATATTGGTCACACTGGAGAGCAACAACATTGGGTCGTCTCTTGTAGAAACCTGCTCGACCAGTTTTCGATTAGAATGAAAGCCGGAAGGAACCTTTTGGGCGCAAAAGTATTCTTGTGATGTCCGCCAACCTATGAAGGTCGTAGATGGTCTTGTCAGCAGTTTTTTGCTGGGGAATTATTGGATGCCACTGTGGTTCAGTGCTTGCCGATTTTTCATATGTTCAGGAATATTTGATGGGTGCTAGATTGTGCGTAGAAAATTCTAGTGATTTTTCCCTTCCTGATTATTAATTGTGATACGTTGGTTGCAATTGTGTATTGCTTTAACCTAGTATTAGGTGCCGCCTCTGAGCGATAGTTCAGTGCTTTCACTGATGAGTTTATGTCGGTAACCATTTTGGGTTCTTATGTGGAACTATAGTGTTCGCCAGGATACGTGGCAGTTTTTCAGCATATTGTGATGTGCTTTTTGCTATTAGGAGAGTTGGCATTATTCTCGCAAGTAAGTTGGCTTATATGTTCATTATCTTATGTATTGCAGTCTTCATGCATAGTGATTGATGTGTGTACTTCTCATTAAAGGGATATTACTGTATTTGAGGCGTTATCGTATTACTCATGTCAGCTATTGTGTGCTGTGGTTCTATTTTATAAACAATGAGCCGTGAATTAAATCCACAGTACAAATAGGGTTAAATCCAACAGCATCTATAGATTGTTGTTCTGACAAGAACAAATTCTTAATCTGATCCAATGAAGATTGGCATTCTTAGGAACGGAGGACCAGTCCTCGCACCATATGACCTAGGAAAGAAATTTCACTAAACCCAACATAGGCTTTAGAGGGGTTTGCAGTCAAATTATGCTCGCGTAGAGTAGACAATAACTCATTTAAACCCGAGTAGTGTTCTTCCCAAGTATCGCTGAAAAGACAGATGTCGTCTAAGTATGCGATGACATCTGTACGATATGAGAGAATTCGACGCATCATGCGTACGAAAGTAGCTGGGGCGTTCATCAGCCCGAAAGGCATAAAATTCCATTGATACAAACCCCTAGGTGTTGAGAAAGCAGTGAAATGTTTGGTGCGTTCAGTTAACTTAACTTGCCAATAGCCTTTTGACAAGTCCAGTTTATTAAAGAATCGCGATTTAGAAAGTCTAGTAAGTAGATCTTCCAATAAAGGCATAGGTTCAGCATCGAACTTCGTAACTTGGTTCCATTTGCGATAATCGACGCAAAGACGTATGTTATTGTCTTTTTTTCGAACAATAACCATGGACGAAGAGTATGCTGAAGTGGATGGTTCAATTATTTTCAATTGTAACATTTCATCCAATTCTTTCTCGACTTGTGCTTGGAAATGAATTAGGATAGGATATGGTCTTACTCTTATCGGATTATGATCAGTAAGTATGATGTCATATTTGATAATATGTGTGTGTCCAGGAATGTCGGTAAGGAAATCCTGAAATGATTGTAGCAAAGAAGATACTTGACGCTGTTCCTCAAAAGACAAATTATAAGAAACCGTAACGTTTCTCCATGATTCCGTAGAATTGAGTGGAATCATAGGAAGAAGTAGATTAACATCTGAAAACGTAGTTTCCTCCTCCTGTATAACCGACAAGGATGAGATATGACCATGTTGGACTGGAGAATCGTCCGTTGCCTAGAAATAGGTTGCAGATAGTCTGGTCGTTCAATAAATTCCGTAAGCATATTTATATGGAAGGTTTTATGCCTTCCATCAATATCGACAACATAGTCGACATCCGAAATTTTTGAGACTATTCTATATAGACATTTCCATGCAATGAGAAGTCTGTTCTCCCTCGAAGGGAGTAAGACAAACGCTTTGTCTCCACGACAAATTTGACGTAGGCATCTCTTCTTATTATCGAATTGCCTCGCCTTTTCTTTGGCAAATTCGGAGGATGAAGTCGCTAACTTGCATGCTTCGATAATCTTATGCCTGAGAGCAATGACATACTCATATGAAGATTGAGTGTCATCGTCAATATTATCGGCAGTTATCAAATCGTGTAGCAAGGACATAGGACCGCGCGGTTGCGCGCCAAAAACAAGTTGAAAGGGACAAAACTCTGTATGCTCGTTGGGGACCTCTCTATAGGCAATGAGAGCCGCGGGTAAAACCCTGTCTCAATCCTGAGGATGATCCTTAGTAATCTTGCCAATTAAGTTCTTGAGTGTTCTATTAAGACGTTCAACTAACCCATTAGACATTGGGTGATAAATACTACTGAGAGACCTTTTAATATCTAGGATAGACATCACCTGCGACATAGTGTCTGATATCAATTGAGTACCATGGTCTGATAATATTTCTCTGGGAAAACCCAAACGAGAAAATATTAGCCAAAGAGCGTCTGCGATATCGGCAGTAGATATGCTCTTTAGAGGTATAGCCTCTGGCCAACGTGTGCACATATCGACGCATGTTAGGATGAATTGATGTCCTCTGGCTGACTTAATCTTAAAAGGGCCAATAATATCTATTGCCATCTTCTGGAATGGTCGAATAGGAATTTCTGCAGCCTGGATAGGTGCAGCATGTCGTGGACCTCTAGATTTGACTTCTTGACAAATATTGCAAGATCGGCAATAAAATCGTATGTCTTTGTTTACGAATGTCCAAAAGAAAGCCGCTAGAACTCTCGACTTAGTGCGAGAAAAACCCATGTGTCCAGCACACTGAGAATCGTGTGCATGTTGAAGAATTAAGGCTCTCATACTTTTGGGCACAAGAATTTGAGAGTGCATAGATGTGTCTGAGTGTTGTACCATACGTACCAGTATACCAATCTTCATAGTGATATACGATTTGTCAATTGTATTTTGATTCGGATCACCGTTTTTAGCGAGAAGAAAGTATTTATTTAGAGAAGGGTCTTCTTCTTGTAGTTTCACAAATGAGTCATGTGAAATCACCAAGGGATCATCTTGGCTACCAACTTCATTACCATCATGAAGAAAAGCAAGGAAAGATTCGTTGACCGATGACATAACTTTGTCTCGAAATAATAAGTTCATTAGGCCTTCATTTGTTTTTTCAGTCTGAGAAAACTCAATCCAACGTGTGAATGTACGACGTACCTTTGTTATAAAGTCAGAGAAATCTACTTCATTTTCTGGCAACATTGTCTTAAGACGAAGACGATACTCTTCTTCTTTTAGTTGATATCTTTTAAGTAATGCTGCTCTGACAACATCATAGTTAGTCCTGTTATGTTCCTCTATTATTATAAGAGTAGTCACTGGTTCACCTGAAAAAGATTCCATCAGTTGTTCGACATATTTTTCCTTTTTTATTTTACGCGTATCGCATAAAAATTGGAATCTATCAAGATAATCCGTTATGTCGTCCTCTAAAGTGTTGAAATGAGGTTATTTGATCTTATTAGACTTCTCCTTTGTCGTACCCGAAGTTGCTTGATGAGCACCCGCATTCATCAATTTTAATTTCTCTAACTCCAAAGCTGCGAGTCATTCATCATGTTCGATTTTTGCTTTTCTCTCCTCAGCAGCAGCTTGAAGTTGAAGTTTTTTCTCTTCAGCAGCAGCTTGAAATTTTCTCTCCTCAGCAGCAGCTTGAAATTTTCTCTCTTCAGCAGCAGTTTGAGCTTGAAGTTTTTTCTCTTCAGCAGCAGCTTGAATTTTTCTCTCATCTGCTTGCATCTGTAATATTAAATTCTCAGATTCTCTGTCTAATCTTTTATTTTCCTCCTTTTGTCTCTTTTCTTCAGACTTCAATGCTTTGTCAAATTGAGCAGTTGCGAATTCTTCTAACTTCTCACCTGTCTTCCCAAGGGCTTTCCCTTGTTCAATAAAGTAGTCTAGTGTAGACATTCTGTCTAACTATGTGAGATCAGACCTGAACAATTAAATAAATTACCTTATGCCACTTTGATGGGAGACAAGTCTGTAATACTAGACTTGTATACTCACTTCACTTTATTTCACTCTCTTTGAGAGATAAGTCTTAGTCAAAGACCGTGTACAGTTACCTTGTTTCTCTATAATATTATCATTATAAATAACCTCTATCTGAAAAGTGTATGATATTAATAATAATAGTCCATGATCAAGTATATCTATAGACTGTATGACAACAATGTATTACAATAATAAATACAAAGACAAGAATACAAGACAACAACCGAAAACGTTCGCAGAAGTAAAAAAAACAATACAGCGAAACTAAAGAAAAATTGTTACAAAATATTAATGATGACTGCGAAAATAAACAAACAAATGGCAACACTGTTATAAACAAAAAGATGTATAAAAATAAATGATAGACAGAAGAGGCAGACAAATACAAACAAATCAAATCAAAACTAAAGAACAGAAAAATATTACAAAAACAACGAAAAGGCACACTTCGTCACAACTAAACGTAAATAGCAACAAATATTGCTAACACATTTCCCTGTGGAAAATTTGCACAGTCCCTACAGAAAACGCTCTCAGTAGAACCTCTGTCACGTGGTATATTCTAAAGGAGTCACCTTCCCAACCAGCCCGCTGAAATACACACTAAATAAACATGTAAACAAAAACATGTATACAAAAAACATGCATGGTATATGTAAATACACAATATACAGAATGTGTATAGAGGAAGGCTCAGCTTTACACAAAATAAAGGCACAGTTTACACACTAAACAGACCACGTATCTTTAAGCACAATCCTCAACAGCCGCAAAGATGCAATACAATGCGGTACTACTGTCAACAACAATGGCAGACGATCCACCGTTGAAGGTCACCGTAACTTGATAACAGGCAGTGGTCTCCAAAGTGTAGCTACAAAAATCATACTCGACACCAGTTGAGACTAGAAGATCCAACGTCGACATGTTTGTAGAATGTAGTGTAAACAACCAGCGGTACTGTTTACGATCTTAGGTTGACAGGGAACGATGTGACTTGATCGCCCAGATATATTGCCATCATCTGTAGAACTCCAGAAATGTATAACAATGTCACTTCACTTCCGTAGCAGTTTTGGTCCATGTAGTAGTAATACAAAGATGCCAATGCCAGTGTTTATGAGAGTCAGCAGTTGTTGACCTATTTACCTTTGTCTTGAAAATGTAGAAAACCCACAAATCTGGTCCACCAGAAATGTAACGTACTGTTTATGCGTGATGTGAAAGCTGGCAGAGTGAACGTGTCGTTTATCACCTGGACGGTGTAATCACATAAATACGGAATGACTGGTAAATGTCTGGTAATCTAAGGCTTGAATCATACATCGATTAGGACATACTCAATCATCATCTGTCCTTGTGTTACAGTTTATAATGTAGCTTCCATACCATTGACTCAGCGCGTCAGGTACTTAATTAACTCCGTCGTCCAAAAAAAACGAGCTCCTAAATTGCGTAGCAATAATACATAAGGCTGTTATTCAACTGGCATAGCCCACCAGGTATTTTTCCTCTTGCTGAAAAATATTGGCCGTAATACAGGGCCTCAATATGTAGACAGCTGTGTATCCTTCGATGGCAGGCACGATCAACCCTGCTAAATCTACATACCTCCAACCTACGGCGTCCACAATAATCTATCATCATCATTAGGCTTCTGTTCAATAGAAAACACATAGTCTCATTTGGCTATAACAAGAAGCAAGAAGGAATTCTGTCTCTCAAGATCTGTGAGCTTCACTCGCAGATAGGTAACTTCAAATGTTCTGCAACCAAAGGCATAGTAATAAGAATATCTCTTTACCTTTTACAGAATCCTCCGGATACACAATTAATAACTATCGTCACTCTTGACGAACAGGGAATCTCTGGGGAAAACATTGACATTTCAGTCATATCGAAGACTTTCCAATCCCCACGATGATATAGAGAAAATCACAACGGACATCATGTCCGACAGCCCAAAAAACACTCTTCCTGACGGAAGTTTTCTCCGTTCGCGCTCAGAACTTGCGCATGCCCAGACAGCCTAAATCTGAGCATCGTTAAGACAGATCAACGACAATGATTGAAAGAAAGGGAAGATAACCCTAAAACAACCTGTCATAGAAGTTAAAACCCAGTTCTCCAACTTTGACCAACAAAAGTATTAAATAGATTTACCTTTTATGACTCCGTCAAAAACGACAGCAACATGGAGTCTTTGAGTCTTTATTCATTTTCCTATGAATCCATGCTGGTCATTAATTTGTACATTTTGATTGGTATGAAATTCATTGCATTCTGTGCAGGCAAGGGAGAAAACCAAAAATGCAACCAATAAAAAAATTCATTCAAACTATCCTCAGTATCTGGTATGTCCACCGTGTGCTTGCAAACAAGCTTGGCAGCGGCTCCGCATAGAACGCACAAGTCTCTGAAGGAAATTCCGGGGAATCAAGTCCCATTCACGTGTAAGAGCAGCTTCGAGCTGTTGCAGATAAGCTGGAGAACCTTGCCTGTAGACTCTGCGTCCAAGCTCGTCCCACAGATGTTCTATAGGGGACATGTCTGATGATAGGGCAGGCCAATCAATCGTCACAATGTTCTGCTGCTGTAGATATTGCTCCTTAATGCATGCTGGAGAAGCTGCAAGTCTGGATAATTTGTGAACGCAGGAGCAACCAATGCATACAGAACCTCATCTCGATATGTCACAGCATTAACATTTCCACGGAAGACGTGAAGAAGCAAGCGATGGTGAAAACTGAATCCTCCCTAAATGTGAATACTTACTTACTTACTTAGTCGTTTCCCTTCTACCGTGAGGTCAAATGTGAATACTGCCACCTCCAAATCGATTGTGCTGACGAACACAGCAATCTGCAAAGCGCTATCCACACCGTCGCCAAATCCGCATACGTCCATCAGCAAAGGATATGTTAAATCTGCTCTCGTCTGTGAATAGGACAGCATTCCACTGCAGTCTAGTCCATCTGACATGTTGCTCTGCCCATTGCATGCGCTGCTGACGATGTCTGTGAGTCAAGTTTGGCCCAACATAAGGTCGTCTTGCAGTAAGGCCTGTATCTCTGAGTCGTCGTATGACTGTCATTCGAGAGACTTGCCCACGTCTACCCCCTATTGCTCTTGCTGTTTGACTTGCTTGGAGAAAACGTTTCATTAGATGACTCAGCACAATATGACGATCTTGCGTAGGGGTAGTAACTCGTGGTTGGCCACTCCAAGGTCTATCGCGATCACTGCCAGTAGTTCCGTAACGTTCATTGAGACGTACAATAGTGTTGTGGAGGCAATTCATCCTTCTGGCAATGGCCCGCGAGCTCATTCTGGTCTCCAACATACCAATGGCTCGTTGGCGGTCGTTTTCAGATAGTCGTGGCATTTCAAGTACATGTACTGGGTGTTTTGTCTCAACGGCCTTTTTATACTGAGTATACTGCCACAACGCGTTTACATTTTCAGGGTCATAGCTGTTGGGAATCGTGTTGCACGTGTAACTTTCATTGTTTTCATGTAGTCTGTACACAAACCATGTGTTGAATCATGCACTTTACATTCCAGCAGCCATTCGCTCTCTACCTCATGACAAACACGGGGAACATCCATTCCCACACTTTTTTTTTCAGCTTCTCGGCATCAGTATTTATAATAGTGTTGCGTTTTTAATGTGCTTCAATATATATATACACACATATATTCTAACAATACGAACCTGACGACGCTTTCTCAGTGACAATTTTCCATAGCGCCAGACTGACAGCCGTTCTTTTTTGTGTCCGACAGTATATGTTGGGTAACATTGATAAAAGTAATACACCCACTGACTCTGAGACAGGCATAATCACTGACAGGGATAAAAAAAAGGTAAAGGATCCCGTAACACGCCCATTGAGGCATATTGGGAATATGGTGTTAGGGCCATATTTTTTGACCATCGGCACACTAGGGGTGATGTGGTCAGCATCACGCCGGCCGCCTTAACCTTCCCAGAAATGCTCTGGTACCCAATTGGGGCTGGGTCGACCCAGAAGCCGTTTGCGGCCTAAAAAAATCCCACCTCATCTGGAGATCGAACCATATACCACTGAGCTAGGAAGCCAGTGAACTAACCACTATGCTACTGCGCCATTCACTAACAGGGGACAAGACAAATATTTCGTTTTATAGGTAAATTGGTGACCGGAAGTAAATTTCATTCAGTCTCTGTTGACATCAGAAGCTGGTGTTTTACAACCATGTCTGTGGGAACCAGAGAAAAATTGTCTAGGAAAGTAAACACATTGTCCCGATAGCACATCATGGAAACAGATCGAGGGGGTTATAGGAAAAGAGAATCAACCCAAACTCTCTGGCAATACACAAACATAGTGATGGTAATACAACCATCAAGAAAGGATCAGCCAAGCGCAGATACGTCTCCTGGGACTCAAGAACAACTTACGGCGACTTGTATTTCAACTCTACGTTTAAACTCTACTCAAGCAATTATGATATAATTTCTCTCAAATTAAAACAATTACCATCCAGCATACCCAGTCTAGGATGATCTAATCTAATTTAATATTTAGAGAAAACAATAATTATAATATATTTAGTTTGATTTTATTGTCACATGATATCTACTTTGAATTAATGTTCTTATTTTATTTCAAATTGTTGAACAACAATTAATGTAAAAATCACGTTTTGTTATAATTATATAATATAACTACAGAGTAGTGTCCCATTTATAATTGGCAGTTGTAAATGTTTTGTTGTCATTATTTAATACCCATCTCATCAGTAGAACACATTTCATCACTCCTTGACACTAAACCTTATATTCTAACCCTCCACTACATGATTAATAAGGGGGCACGGTAGAGTTAGATTCTATCAGAACTAATTTTCCAACCTGATCCACATGCAGTGGTCTCAGATAATTCAGGAATAGCCGTGATAGAGATACAGACCTGGAACAGGTCGTCTATTCTTCGTTCTCTTTGTCCGTCGCTTTCTCTAAGTGTTGTACCACAGTTTCTGTGATGGATTTCGTATTTACGTCACCAGCATAAACTTTTATTAAGAGAAATTTCTTGGAGAGTTATTAATTTTTTTACTGTTCCCATATATTATCTACATTCTCTAGGAGACTATCAATTATCTACCTTTCCTTCACCACAAATAGTGAGCGAATCAACTAAAGATATGTCTACTCGCCATAATAGCTCCAATATATATATATACATAGTCTCCTAGAGAATGTAGAAAATGAGAGACAATTAAGACGCAGATAAAGATGTACTTTTTTTACAATAACATAACATGGAAGAATCAAATCAAACCAGGTATGGCGGGTGATGGTGAGAGACGGTTTGTTTCAAGGTTTTATTGATGGCGCATTAGCCGGATGTAAATCGCATGTAAAAGTTCAACATGGTAGACACCAAGGGCTGGTCCACCATTGTTACATTAAAAGATTTATGTTAATATATAAAAGTATGTGCTAAAGCCTACGTATGTTTTAGAAATTATATTTGTTTAAGATAAGAGCCAGAATACAATTTAAAATTATTAGAATATAAATAGTTTAAGTAAAGCATAAAAATAGTACGAGCTTTGCATTATAAATTAATATTAACTACTGGAAAAAAAGGTTCTATATATATATATTAGTTCGAAAATAACTAGCAGGACGTTACTGGTAAGAGATTTCAATGCCTACCACAATGCATGGGATAACAACAGTAATGATCCAGCAGGAAAAAGACCTGTATTACATTGAAAGAGCTGAGCTAATAATACTAAATGATGGCTCAATCACAAGAATGAACATATGCAGCTGTGGAGTAGATACAGCTGTAGATATAAGTATTTTTACTCCAAACCTGGTGTAGTAAAATCTGTGAGATAATCGCTTATTTCAGTAAGATTTTAGTCCTAGGATGAATAAATACCCCAGCCCTCAGGTGTCTGACTGGTTTCATCTTCATCGCCAGTAGGGCGATGCCTTTAGTGCAGTGAGAATGCTAAGAAAATGACCCGCCGTAAAAATCTAACACGCTTTAGTTTCGGTTTCGAGAAAAAAACGTACAATAAAACCTTTTAACATCTCGCCGATCTGCTGCACGAAACGAAGGGGGGGGCGGGGGGGGGGGAGCGCGGGCGTGGGGGGGAAGCTTGTAATTAACGACTTGCCATCGTTTGAATTAACGTAATATGTTAACTTTAACACTAACATATGTAATAATTCGGACATTTCACAGTAGTAAGAACGAGGCGATTGTAATAACTAACACAAAGCACTATCAAAGTTTTGAAAAAACCCCTTTTCGCTCTGCACGCGGTCTCTTTAATATATACACGCTGTGGGCAAAGCCAGCAGAAGCAAACACGCAGACAATTTTTTTATTTCCTCCTAGCGGTATTATTCTGACGTCACTCAAACTAGTTGGTTTATTTGAATAGTGAGGAAAATTTTAGAGACAGGGAGGGAAGATGGCCGACTTGTGTAAAATTTATATTTGACGATTGACAGTGACAAAATTGAAAATCTAAACCATACTGAAACTGACCCTACAAATCATATGGTAGTATAGCTTAGAGTCCCCTGAGCAAAAATATGTTTTTAAAAATATGGTAGTCCAAGTATTAGCCAAGTTATTGAGAAAATACTAAATGTCTACGAACAATTGACCGGACACACTGTTGTTCCTGCTCGTTAAACATAACGTTAGTGGGGACGCTAGTTTAAAAAAAAGAGGCATTGTAGTAATTCAAATTCTATTAATTGGTATAAGAGTATAGGAGAAAAAGGGGAGAGATAGGAAAAATGTAACTAAAACGAAACATCTTTTTCTATTGGGCATAACTAACACGGACTGACCAATGGACTACGAGGCACATAGTTTGTTTGGAATTGTTTAGTTTTTTCAAACTAAATTTAAAAAGTTGTAGTAGGGCCTTCTTTCATTGGTCGGCTCTAATAGATATTGGCAAAAGGCATAGTGGTCTCGTGGCCATTTGACTAGAAAATTTTATTCAAACACTTACGTTGAGATCAGATGTGATAGCTTGTAAAATTAAATACTAATTCACTATCTGGACGGGGCAGAGCAAAACTGAGGCCATATTCTGAAGTTTTTTTCAAAAATGAGCAGTGATGATCAAGACAATTATGACATGTTAAAGCAGGCTCTATTGTTAAGATACGAAAAGCATGGTGAATTTTACAGGAAAAAGTTTAGAAATGCCAAGCTACTGTCGGGTGAGATTTATCACCAGTTCTCTGCACGGTTGGAGACTTACTTGGAGAAATGGACTGCTCTGGGTAAAACCGAAGATCTTAAAGAAATGATCCTTATTGAGCAATTGAGAGAGTCCATGGCTCCAGACTTGAGAAAGTTTCTCATGGAACAGGGTGCAGAGAGGCTGGGTGAGTTACTTAATGCCGCTGAGAGGTATCAGGCAGCCCAGGCAGAGGTAGCTTGCACCAAAAAGAAGCATGTAGATAATTATAGGGTCCCACAAAACTCAAATAGGTTTGATAATAAAAATCAGGGTAACAAGTTTAAGACAAATTTTGATAGGCCACGCAATGATAATAAACATAAAAACTCACAGTTCAATGACAGGAAATATGAGGAAAGAAAACCCTTTTATCAAAATAGATACTATTGCAAATGGTGTAAGAGAGAGGGTAATGACACCAAATTTTGTACAAGGAAACCTTCTGGATGTGCTGCGATGAAGTTGGGGAAAAAGGAAGAAAAGGTAAAAGCTACTGGACAGCAGGAACCTTTTCATCCCCCAGTATGTGAGGATGTGGTATGTAATGGAGTCACAATTAGGTGCCTTTACGATACCGGTTTGGATTTCGATTCCGTTGTGAGTGCGCACTTGGTGAACCCAGATCAGTATACCACAGAAACAGTGGAGATTCAAGGGGCGACCAAGGACCTACCACTCATGACACTTCCCATTGCAAGGATAACAGTGAAAACTCGCTATGTGGAAGAAATAATCAGAGCAGCAGTGATAGACGCACCCATTTACCCTCTGATATTGGGATGTCGTTATGTCTTCTTGGGGAATCCCAAGAGACCTGTGGTTCTCGCAGCAGCCCAGACCCGTTCACAATCCAGAAAGGAAGAAGATGAGCCGATAAATACTCATCCAGAGGAGATGAGGAAGGCACAGTTTGAAGATAGTACACTCAAGCCTTGCTTTAAGAAATTACCTAAATGCCACACACCTCCAAGCAAAGGGGATTATTATATGAAGAACAAATTGTTGTACAGGAAGACCGGAAATGGAACAAATGGTCACAGCCAACTGGTACTTCCAACTTCATATCGGGAGAGAGTGTTGGAATTAAGACATGGAGTTCCCTTTAGTGGTCACATGGGGATCAGCGCAACCGGACAGCGTATAGCTTGTCATTATTTCTGGCCAGGGATAACGGAAGACATAAAGAGATATGTTAAATCCTGTCCAGAATGTCAGAGAGTAGCTCCGAAACATTGGACTGCTCCAGCAACTCTAGGGGAAATGCCCATAGTGGGAACACCTTTTGAGAGAGTTGCAGTGGATGTTGTGGGACCTCTTACTCGGACCAAGAGGAGGAACAGTTACATCCTTATTCTGGTGGATACTTGTTCTATGTGGGGAGAGGCAGTAGCCCTGTCGTCAATCGATTCGAAACATGTGGCAGAGGCATTACTTACTATATTTACGAGGTTAGGATTCCCGCATCAAATCTTGACTGATAACGGCTCTCAGTTCAAGGGGAAACTAACAGATGAATTTTTTAGGTTATTTCAAGCATAGCAATTTCATTGTAGTCCGTATCACCCCCAAGGGAACGGCCAGGTAGAGAGGTTCAATGGGACTCTCATTTCTATCTGAGAAAGCTGGCACATGAGAAACCTGATACGTGGGACCAATATTTGCCCGCTGCATTGTTTGCTTATCGGGAAGTTCCACATAATTCAACCGGGATGGCTCCCGCAACCCTGTTATTTGGGAGGCCAATAAAAGGTCCACTAGAAACATTGTTAAGGACGTGGACAGATTAGAAGGTAGAAGAGACTACCTCATCATACCAATATGTGAACGAACTGACCACTCGTTTAAAAACTAGTTGGAAACTGGCAAATGATAATTTGAGACAAGCCAGGAAAAAGCATGCTGCTTATTATAACAAAAAAGCGAAGAATAGGGAGTTTGCTGTAGGGGAGAAGGTGTTTCTTCTTTTACCAGGCAGCAACAATAAACTTCAGATCGGATGGCAAGGTCCATATACAGTTTTGGAAAAGGTATCCAGAACAAATTATAAGAAAGACAAAAAGGGAAAGGAAAAAGTCTATCATGTGAACCTTTTGAAGAAATATCTGGACAGACAAATCCAATAAAGGAACACACTTAATGGCCTTGTCAATTGCAACCGAAATGAAAAATGAACCTCTCACCTCATTTGAATATCCACTGAAGCCCAGTGAAACGTTTGAACAGGTGAAGATCAGTAATCACCTGACAAAAGGACAAAGAGAGGGGATTCAAAAGGTCCTGGAGAAACATACAGACGTGTTAACGGATAAGCCGGGGCACACAAATTTGTTGGAATATGATATGAAACTACTAGACCCAACACCCATCTGTATGAGGCCTTATTCTATTCCGTTCGCAAAGGAAAAAGCTTTGAAAGAGGAGATAGATTATTTGTTACAAGAAGGGATTATTTCTCACAGTGAGTCTTCTTATAGTTCCTGTGTGGTTTTGTTGCGGAAACCATCGGGAGAACATAGACTGTGCATCGATTACAGGAAACTGAATGCTGTCACAGAAGATCAGATGGATCCATTACCTGATACTACTCAACTTTTTGCCAGGCTGAACAAGGCAAAATATTTTTCCAAGGTGGATCTGATCAAAGGCTATTATCAAATTCCAGTAAAGCCTGAGGTTCGACCTTACTTAGCATTTAGCACCTCGGAAGGTCATTATGAGTTCAACATGCTACCGTTTGGGTTGAAAAATGCCCCGAGTGTGTTTTCTAGGATGATGCGAAAATTGTTGGATCCCCTGAAAAATCCATGTATCTCGAATTTCATGGATGATTTCCTCATTGCTACTGAAACTTTTGAGGAACATGTTAACTCTTTGAATATGCTGTTTGATAGACTCAGAGAGGCTAACTTGACTGCTAGACCAATAAAATGTTGTATTGGGTGTAAAGAGTTGGAATTCTTGGGACATACCGTACATCAGGGTAGCATGACCCCTGTCCCCAAGAATCTGGAGAAACTGAAAAGAGCACCTAGACCACAAACAAAGAAAGATGTGCGATCTTTTGTGTCGTTGTGTGGTTTCTACCAAAAGTACATTAAACATGTTAACTCTATATGTGCTCCTCTGACGGATTTAATTCGAAAGGGACAACCTGCTACAATAAATTGGTCCGCACAGTGTGAATTGGCTTACCAGGAGTTAAAAGAAAAACTCACAAGCAGGCCAGTATTGCAATTGCCTGACTTGAATCAAGAATTTATCGTGAGAAGTGACGCAAGCAATGTGGGCCTGGGCGCTACATTGTTGCAAAAATCCTCCTCACAAGATGGGAAATTGAACCCAGTCGCTTATGCAAGCCGCATGTTAAACAAGGCGGAAAAAAATTATTCAACAAGCGAGAAAGAATGTTTGTCGTTAATGTGGGCTATAAAAAATAATTTCAGATTTATTTATATGGCAGGACATTTGTGGTCCAAACGGATCATTCACCTCTCGTATTAATGTCACAAGCTAGGCATGAAAATTAAAGATTATTAAGATGGTCATTATTATTTCAGCCATACTCATTTCTGATTGAATATATTCCCGGCCCTCAGAACGTCGGTGCAGATTTTTTGAGTAGACACCCGTGTGATGAAAATGAGAAGAAAATGTAGGACTTTATTTCCGCTAAGTTATCTCACAGATTGTATCCTGCAATGGATGCATGTTTTAGGAAGGGAGGTGTGTAGCAAAATCTGTGAGATAATCGCTTATTTCAGTAAGATTTTAGTCCTATGATGAATAAATATCAAAGCCCTCAGGTGTCTGACTGGTTTCATCTTCAACGCCAGTAGGGCGATGCCTTTAGTGCAGTGGGAATGCTTAAAAAAAATGACCCGCCGTAAAAAATCTAACACGCTTTAGTTTCGGTTTCGAAAACGTACAATAAACATTTTAACATCTCGCAGATCTGCTGCATGAAACGGGGAAAAAGCTTGTAATTAACGACTTGCCAGAACTGTGAGACCAAACTGGCGTTCGAATTAACGTAATATGTTAACTTTAACACTAACATTTGTAATAATTTGGACATTTCACAGTAGTAAGAATGAGACGATTGTAATAATTAACGCAAAGCACTACCAAAGTTTTGAAAAACCCCTCTTCGCACTGCACGCGGTCTCTTTAATATATACACACTGTGGGCAAAGCCAGCAGAGGCAAACACACAGACAATTTTTCATTTCCTCCAAGCGGTAATATTCTGACGTCACTCAAACTAGTTGGTTTATTTGAATAGTGAGGAAAATGTTAGAGACCGGGAGGGGGGGGGGGGGGGGGGAAGATGGCCGACTTGTGTAAAAGTTAATTTTGACGATTGACAGTGACAAAATTGAAAATCTAAACCATACTGAAACTGACCATACAAATCATATGGTAGTATAGCCTAGAGTCCCCTGAGCAAAAATATGTTTTAAAAAATATGGTAGTCTCAGTATTAGCCAGGTTATTGAGAAAATACTAAATGTCTACGATCCCTTGACCGGACAGACTGTTGTTCTTGCTCGTTACACATAACGTTTTTGGGGACGCTAGTTCAAAAAAAAAGACGCATTGTAGTAATTCAAATTCTATTGGTTGGTATAAGAGTATAGGAGTAAAAGGGGAGAGATAGGAAAAAGGTTAACTAAAACGAAACATCTTTTTCTATTGGCATAACTAACGCAGACTGACCAATGGACTACGAGGCACATAGTTTGTTTGGAATTGTTTTGTTTTTTCAAAACTAAATTCAAAATTATTTAGTAGTGCCTGCTTTCATTTGTCAGCTCTAACAGATATTGGCAAGAGGCATAGTGGTCTCTTGGCCATTTGACTAGAAAATTGTATTCAAACAACTACGTTGAGATCAGATGTGATAACTTGTAAAATCTACTAATTCACTATCTGGACGGGGCAGAGCGAGACTGAGGCCATATTCTTTGCCAGTCAACGTTATTTGTGACATATTTCTTTGAACTAGTGGTAAGAATGCTTTATGTATTTACATGCTTGATTAAAACTGCACAAGTTCGATACTGCTGTGGAAAAGTGAAGGACATGCCGGAAGCAAACATTATTGAGTCCTCACATTGAACTGTATTTGACTGTTGCATATTATTATGATTTTGTATTAATATTTTGTATTGGAAATGTTAGGAAGCCTCTGTGTTCTATGAACACTTTTCAACATGCCTAGAGCGTTTATAAGTTAGAAAAGAAAAGAAAAAAAATCATATAAATGGAGATGTGGTTACTCCACGTTATTGCATTGAAGCAAACTATGTAAAAGTACAGTGGCTTATCTGCCATAGGGACCTGTGGTATGGTCACAGAAGAGTGTGAGTCATAAATTAGGGGCTGATGCACATGAATGCACAAGAGGCTGACCCCATACCGTCATGTATATACAGGGATAAAAAGTTGTGATCAGGTTGAAAAGGCCAGGGTGTCTTTTTATTGCAGAGTTTTTATTTCCTGTTACCATCCGGTGACAGGTAACCTGATGAGTGGTTGTAAAGTCTCCATTATAAAGTTGAAGCTGTCAGCTGATAGCCTGAAGGAGCTTACGTGTGGGTGCTGATCTACATTGTCTCTACATTGATATACTGACATATATTCGATCTACCAAGAATCCCAGGTGACATGTTATCAGCTGGGACATCTGACATTTCATCCTAAGAAACTAGTTTCTATCAAAATAACATTGAATTATATGGGGCTTGATGACAACAACAGCTCCTCATAACAAATGACAATCACTAGCAACTATTAAAGATTTAGTCTGTGAATACACCTACAGGAACTCTATATTAACATATATTCATAGGATCAAGAGTCCATAATTTTAGTTACAGCATTATGTGTAAATATATTTCCTCATTTTCAAAGACCTGTCCAAAAGAAGTTGGCGGGACAGGCAGATTAAATTGTATAAATTAAAAACATTCAAATTTTAAAAGAAAACTTTAACCACAGTCTTATTCATTTACTTTTAGTGAGTTAAAGTGTATTGTGTTGATGTACCATCATCTTCATTTCACCCCTAGACACTAGAGACATCATACACCAGCCACTAGAATCAAAATACGGACTGTGTGAGATCTAGGGAGGTAGCGTTAGGTTCCCTGATACAATATATCATCATTATCATCATTCTTTTTATAGTCAGGGACCTACATGTGGTTGACCTCACACAGTTACCACAGACACAACTATCTTTCTTGTTAGGTATAACATCTTTACCTCCCCAGCAAAAATTACATTTGCTACAGGGGCTCATCAGAACGAACTAAAATCCTAACTCATAGAAGGTCAGGAAAGTTAAAGGTTGACAAGGCCTGGATCCTATCAGCCGTTAGTACTTGATTTCTTTAAATTGCTATGAGGCTCTCTAGAATTGAAGCACTATTGTCCAATTAACATCTCTGCCTAGAGTAATCTTGAACGAAAGGTGGACACATGTGAAGACAACTCAGTAGAAACTCTCAATTGTTGCCACTGTTGGACCATCAATGTAGAGCAAGGGGAGTAAATCCAGTGACACACAGCTGTGGATATTAGGAAGAAAAAAAAAGAAATACTCACGGGAGGGAAGCGAGATATGGTTTCTTAGAAGAACAGCAAAAATTCATTGACAGCCTAGATAACAAACGAAGGAAGTTTGAGCGGTGTGCATGAATATTGTTACTTTATGGTGAAAATTTGGAATAACTGAGGGATGCAGCGTGCGTGATGGAAACAGACGAAAGCAGGTACAGGATTCGTAGAAACACTTGAAAATAAGAAAATCAATCAGTAAATAGATCAGAATATACACTAAGACACCCTAATATAACCAACATATTCATGCACATTGTTAATGATTGAAAGTGACGCGTTGCGTGCAATCGTACCAAAAACTTAATTAAAACAAAAATAAATACAACTCACTTTAAAATATTCACAATCTATCTTGGACACCACAACTTGCAGCTATCACTAAAAATCGATTATCACCAATCAGTAAAGCGCGTTCTGTTACAAATCATTCCATATTGATTCACAAAATCCCGTGATGACTACCACTATTTTAATTGGCGGGTCGGAAGAAGGAATGAAACAGTGTAAATGTCTTCAGATAATACTTGATATTGATCCTTGTGGAGATAGAATAAAGCCAACAAACGTTTAAATCAAACTTATTTTTTCTGGAAATATGTTCTCCAATAAGAGATAAGTGTAAGATATTTTGTAGGATGATAAAGTAGCTTAAATGACGTCAATGTATGACCTCAGGTCAATGTTTACCAAAAATGTAGATGGGCTAAAAAAGTACTAAGGTGACCAATAGGAACATACAATATACTGTAAATATACGTTCTTTTCTTTCCGTGTCACCATTTATATATTAGGGGAGGTAACTTATTTGTTTCTTTCTTTAATTTTTAATTCAAGGGAAAGCATCTAACTATTACACAAATGCTAAAACAATAATAGATTCTCGTTCAGTTCTAATTGCATATGATTAAAAGCAAAAATACATAAAACAAAGAAAATTTTGTTATGCCCACTTTAAGGAAAAAGTTGTTGCATTATACTTGTGAATGTTGTTATTTGCTGTTATTAATAAATATTAAAACAATATTTTACTTGATGCACATGACGATGAAGTAATAACTTATCTTCTCTGCTACTTTCAATGATAATAAACAAACTGTAACTATGTTCTGATGTAAATTTATCGCTCAGCGCTGAAACGCGTTTTTCATCAATCCCTTGAGCATTATTGTATTACAAAATATCCCAGAATAGCGTGTCTACGGCCAGCGATGTTGTTTATACGCACGTGCAATAATTATACCGAGGAAGAGAAACAGCTGTTACAGATAAACACAACTTCAAAGAAGTTTCTGTTTGGATGTGTGGCCGGGGCAGGTGTTCCTTAGGACTGGAACGGCACCATATTACTCTCATGTGGCCGGGGCAGGTGTATGCAGTATTTTCAGTTTACTTTACAGAGAGCAGATGTTTAACTGGCCTAATCACCAGAGATCTAGATTTCTCTCCTAAATTTGTGTTACCAGGTTCGATTTTCTTCTCTTAGGTGTTGATGTAGCGAATTTAATTGAAATGGATAGATTTCTTAGCTTAATCTCAAAACTGTAGTAATTCACCTTTTCAACAGCGTTCGATTTCATGCAAAACTTTTAATATCTTTCAGCATGAAACTTAAATTTCAACAAAGTCTGGAATTCAGAACATTTTTACAATAATAAGCATAATAAAGTTTTAACATCTCATCAGATGCTTTCATCGATGCAAAAATCCCTTTTTGCATCTTTGTCTCATAGGCCTACTCAATTGTCAAATATGGCGAACTTTCTCATTCCACCGTGTTCCTTCCTTTAAGTTACCGTCTTATCTTAGGTTCGACGACATTTACCCATCTCTTCAGATTTGTCCTTGTTTTCTTTGTCATCATAAGTATTCCTTGAGCTAAATACTTTCCAACACAAGGATATTTTCTGCTCTACATGGTTTGAGGTGTAAGACTAGTTTTTACAAATTGACTCAAATCCTCGAACCTAGTTCTGCTGCGACTAGGGTTGGGAGCTCTATTCAAAATATACATTGAATGATAGTCACTACTTACGCAAGTAAGAAATATAAAACCACTCAATGTCCTGAAATGCACATTTTATAATAAATGTTGAAGTTTGATTTCCTCAAACTAAGAAATATGTAGAGCTGGACCAGATACGACCTCTTGAGTTGCGCTCTTTCATTCTACTGCCAGATGGCGTCCTGTTCTATATTCCCCGGGGTAACTCTGAGCTATCCGATTGGTCAGGGGAAATCACCCAATTATTAGAAATGGCGTGTAGAAGCGACTCTACCCTAAATATGTGACACTATCATTTTTTATATTCTGTTTCTCATAAAATATAAAATTATGGGGTAGTCTGTGCTTCCTCCGACTTGTTGGAGTATAGCCTGTTTCCAAAGGAACAACTATGTACACGGCCACAGATGTATAACGACTTTTTACGCGATGTCCATAATTTAATGGTATGTCTAACACATATAAAGAGAGGTTTAATCCGCTAACTATTAACTTCGTTGCTTCCAAGATGTTGTGCTATTCAAACATGGATAAGTTGAATCTCGACTTTCCTGATCCAGAATGTGGGCTACATTGTAAAACCCGGACACCCTTAGATTAGTTATTGTTTTCTACTTCCATCTTAGTAAGATCCTTTGGAGCTGGTGTGAAAGTCTACCTTGCTGTACAAACTCCATGCTTGAAAGTGATCGTTAGTGGACAATTAATAGCATAGATACACGTAGTAAGAGTGAGGTTATATAAGACAGTACTTACATGTACGAACATGCTTACCTGTATGATTTGAACCTGAGACTTTGACAACATATTTAGAGAGAAGAAAACAACTTTTACAAATATAATGTAACAGAAAGATCATCGGAGTAACGAAGCTAAATAGTTATAACAAGTCAACAGGTTAAAGACACGTGGATAGACGCGCTATTCTCATAATTACAAAATGACTGAGGCAGACATGGTATAGCAGCATACGAATATCACATTAGTTGCCAAAGATTGTCCCACAATGCCCAGTACCAAACAAAATAAGACCTGATAGACAGAAAAAGAAATACATTGGCAACATAAACGAATTGACGCTTCTAACTGTCGAGGAACTAAACAACCTAACAATTAATAGATAAAACTGGCGGTACTAGTACAGTACTAATCGTCTGCGGTGAATCAATGGTCACGTGTTCTGAGACAAGCTAAGACAAGTCACCTGTATAATCAGTCACATTACATCATCTTATTTATTCTGCCTTCTGTCTGACGTAAATAAAATTGGTTCACATCAGTTCATCACTATAATGTGTTCAGTAAATGTTGAAATGTACACAAAGCTTTAGTTATTTAAAGTGTTATTGTGATTTACTTCTCATTTGTAAACAAACATATTCGTGGTACAGAAGGTCTTTGATATACGTCGCGCCGATACACGTCGTTTCGCATACACGTCGTTGATTAATTTAGGGACGGTTAACTCGATATACATGGTATATTTTCGCACTTATGCCGTTTGAATAGGAACGTACATGTATATTTCCCTCCAATCTTCTCTTTCATCTTCTGTAATGAAATTCATAATTATATAGCATATAACGTGTAAAAATATAAATACAGTATGTATAAAAAAGTATAGTAATAAGTATGTATTAACTACTTAATTAAAAAAAATCAGTTTTACAAAACTGTACAGCTATTACTGTATACTGTAAATAATAATTTATGAGAATAAATAATGAAATAAAAATGTAAATAATAAATAAGAAGTAGAATTTTTAAAAAATGAACAAAGTAAACGACGTTAGATTATTTCTGACATAAACAATTCAGAGAACCTCAACAGCTAGTCACAGAATCAACAAAGTAAATGACGTTAGATTATTTCTGACATAAAAAATTCAGAGAACCTCAACAGCTAGTCACAGAATCAGCAGAAACTTCAGCTACAGTTGTAGCAACTTCAAGTGCTGAGTAGCAGCAATTATAACATGATAACAACGTGCATATTTATAGCATAAACTTACTACCTTAGAAACGTATTGAAAAAAAAATACACAAGCACACATTCCATTATCCGTCAGAACGATGACGTCATTACACGCCATGTGACCTCTGGAAAACTCAACTGTTCACTCGTGAGAGAATGAGAGTGAAAAAGGCAAATAACGTCCTAATTATTCTGAAGATTGTTTCGACCTCGCGGGCCACATGAAGGGGTCTCGGCGACCACTTTTTGAGAACCGCTGCATAGTTTAATGGGAAATTAATGATTGATATACGTCGTTTCGATGTAAGTCGAGCCTTTTTGAGGAACATAACTATAATGTATATCGAGGACCCCTTATTTACATAACAGATTCAAATAATATATTCTCACATACGATAATCATGGCTTTATATAGCAGACTAACACAATATATTCTCACACAAGATAATCGTGACATTATATAATAGACTCACAGAATATATTCTCACACAAGATAATCGTGACCTAATGTAAATGACTCACAGAATTTATTACCACACAAGATAATCGTGGCTAGAGATAACAGAATGACAGATACTATTTACACGCAAGATATTAGTGGCTTTACATATTAGACTCATATACTATTCACACAAGACAATCGTGATCACACAAGATAAAACAGTTGGGATGCAGAGCATCCAGGACACACACAAAATGAAACATATTAAAATCTCAACAGAAGAGAATAAGTGACAATATGTGATGAAAATGCAGAGAACAATTGACAAGAAGACAGGAATGAAAACGTTCGCAGGATCAACTAATGAAATATAGCAGAATCAAAGTAAAAAGGTATTGCAAAGTGCAATGATCCTGCGAAAAGACAAAATAAAGTTAACGAGACAAGTGACTGCACAATGTATATACACACAATTTGTATAACAAAAAGCAATAGTAAGGTAGAGACGGACGGTTACAAACAAAACCAATCAATAAACTAAGGCACATAAAATAATACAATAACTACAATAAAACAGTACGTTACGCCTAAACACTAATGTGTCAGAGACGATCAAGCATTGTGGACCGAAATCCTTCGGCAAATATAGGCCGACATTTCCACTGCGGGAAATCTGCAAAGTCCCCAAAGAACGCTTTGCGTGGGCCATTGTGTGAATCTGGGATGCACCCACGTAGGTCTCCACCCAACCTGCCCGCACGGAACAGAGGACATAGAACAATTCAGTTAAATATATACATAATGAAAGAAAGGCTCGACCACAACACGCAGCGGTGACAAGGTGCAAAAAATATATGGTTAGCCACTTATCTTATATAAGTCCCACCGGTCACGGATTCGACGTCGAAAGGTATCGGTTGCTGCATAGTAAGCAATACAATTCCGCAATAAAGATCCACCATTGACCCTCACGTTACTAGGATATGGCTGGATCAAATCTTCAGATTGTCCCCATAGAGGTCAGTACGGTCGACCGTTAAATGTAGACTACATATACAGCGGTGTCGTTGAGTTAATCATTCATGGTGTTTTCTCGTATAAATTATCGACTTTTTTTTTTAAATCGACGAAATAGTTAGTGGGATGCAGCTTCAACAAACAATTTTATCATACTGGAAACCCCTTCTGTTACAGCTACGTCTCTTATATTGTCAATGGTATTGACTACATTGGTATGTCGGGCCTGCTTGAGTAGCCGACGTACTTCTAGATCATGACCTGATAATGCAAATGTACTGTGGGCCATTACTTTGTCGTGTATGATGGTACGACTAATGGCAATGACACGAGGTAACGATCATGAATGGGTCAAAACCGTGTGATCAACTGGCAACGAAGATATACTGGACTCGTTGCAGAAGTATTTGACGAGACATATTTATTATGACGACCCTTTGACATCAGTATTACGAACATTTTCATCAGCATGGTTGTAGCAGGATACATGGTAGATAAATTTCACTATGGACGTTGACCGACCGCACTAGCCGCTGTCACATCAAGGTTAGCAGAAGCTCTACGGCAGCGAGTTGATAGGATGCATGGACTTACAAAAAGTGACCATGTAAATAGCCTTGAGCATATATTTATAATAAAGATCCAAAATATCTCCTAGCGTTGACTAAACGCACTAACAGCCGACATAGCTGGTCAGGCTGAAGCACTGCAGTAACGGTACTGGAGAATACGTATCTTAAGTTAGATACTTAAACGAGCCGGTTCTGGCTTACGATTGGAGAGACAAGATTCTTGGCACACCTCGCTCAAGAATAACATCATCATATCTTCTTCTTCTTCTTTGATCCGTAACCGCCGACCGTCGTAGCAGTCAGTGGCCATCACCCCTGGTGGCGACTTGTAGGGCAACAACAAATTGATTCCACTTTGCTCGGTCGATGGCAATCCTTCGTACAGTGCCCCAACTCTGGTTCATTCTATGACTAGCGTTTTCTTTGCCACATGTACGGACTTGGTTATTAGTACATATCTATACCTTATGGGTTTCTTTACCTTTCTTACTGAGCCGGTTAGCTCAGTATTTTCGTGCTTTTAGATTTTTTTTCGCACGTTCTGCTTTCCGTTTAACCTTCGACGCAGGTCCAAGTTTACTACTGTCTGTTTTTACACCTTGATGGTGTATTTCTTGCTTTTTTTCTGTGCCCGGTAAACAGGCTATGACTTCATTTCAACGTTTGAGATGTACGCCGTGGTCTACTGCATTTCCTTGGTCTTGCGCAAAATCTCAGATTGTCAGCCATCATTACACTCTTGGTCATCATTACACTACATATGACGTGGGTATCATTTGTATATTCACGACTTTTCTATACATCATTGCACACTGCTATTTTTTTCGAACACTCTTATCACCTATATAATTAATGATTCCAGGCTAGTCTGTGCTACTTTCTCTGTTACCCTTTCTCGTGTAACGGAGGAAGGTTTGATTAACATCATAATGTGGCCTGAAGTTTGCACAGTCACATCCGGTAGGTTAAATTTAAAGTTAACTTTTATCTCTCATAAAATCCTACCGTTACCAAACAGAAATTTTCATTTGATTATTCACAGGAACGGCTTCTCGACGGGAATCGGAGCTGTTTTGTTACATGTTTAAGCAATTACTCTACAACCTGTTCTATGGGTTGCCCTGCGCCAGTTTGACTGTTCTATTCAAGCAATTCGGAATTTTGACTCAGCAGTAGATGATTTTGTCTCCTCATGCTCACAGGACTTTACAAGACCACTGGAGCTTTTGATATTGTATAATTTATTTAGGACATTGTGTTCTTTCATTTTCATGTGACATGTCATTACCATATTATTCATATACGACAGTGTTTTGATAAACGTTGAACGTATGTCAATTGTAGTGATAATACAATTTAAACTTAACTTATCATAGCGATACAGTTCGATGGTGTACATTTACCAAGTGTGGTTTTTTTTTCTTGCTGATATTGTTATTTATGTCCATTACCAAAGCACTCAGTTGTGCGCCAGTAGTAACTGTGTATACGTGATATTATTTGTTTGATTTCTATAATAAGCTCATTAGTACTGAATAAGTTAATTAACTTGTTTCTTTTGCATAGTATGCTCTATTTAGATTGCAGCTTTCTTTTTGTTTTTGGGTTATATATGTATTGCCTGTTTGTTCCATCCTGTTTTGCCACAATTGTATTTTTTTTTATTACACAATGCATTGTTTAATTTACATTGTTACCATGTTGTATCATTGCGTTCTTTCACTACACACATTTCATTGCTTTCTTTCATTGCTGGTCATTCTTCAATTCATTTCATCTCTCCTTTTCACTTTCCACTTATTGGTTCATACTTAGTCTATACTTCATATACTTCATCTTTGTTTGAATTTGATTCTATTTGCATACTTCACCTTCATACTCTACACATACTTCCATCCCTCTATTGTTGGTTTAGTGATATGACTTAACATAATGTAATTCTTTGTTGCAGATATTCGAATTTCATCGACCTCACTTTTTTCGATCGTTGTAATTTTCAAAAAAAATAATGATGATATCATATTTTCCCCGGGGGTCGGTGTAATCTGTTAAGTCATATTTTGAGTTAGTTAGGTGTTAAGGATGTTTAGGTACTGGGCTGATGTTTGCTAGTAAGCAGTTTAAAGTAATGAGTAGATTTTTTATTTGGGTACTTTGTGGTCGTGAATTCTTGGTTGTTCTATAGGGTTGTTCATAGTCTTCTTAGATAGTGGGGCCAGCATTCCAAAGCTGAGTGTTTTACTGCTACTACTGAGTTAACTATAACCATTTCTATTAGCTGTTTTGCCCTGTTTATTTGTAAATTTCTATTTTTTGTCAAGCTTATTGTATTTTATTTGGTTTACTTAAATTTGTTCCACTCATCTTGCTATCCTTCATTTATTAGATGTATTATATGTTGTGAAATTGTGTTTGTAGTGTCATAAGTGTGGTAGAGCCAATTTTTTTTCTTTCTATATTTCAGTAATTTATGCCTTGGTTTATGCATCAGCATACACATTTCGTAAGATACATAATTACCTACACACACCATTAAGACTGCCAGTCTTCAAACCTCTCCCTCGATCAAGAGAAAGCTTTTTATCGAATATCATACTCGTACCCTCAAAAAACATTACTGCATTGTAACACAGGTGGAAACTTTAGGAAATGGAATGAAATCTTTTACACTAAGTCTGAGAGCAAGGTTTTGGTGAATCATACATTTACTAATACTTTCAGGCTAACACGATCTGTTAGGTGGGGGTGCCCTCTCTCCCCTTTACTCTATGTCCCAGCACTAGAACGCATGCTAGAGAAAATTAGAAACGACAGCTTAATTGTGTTTCATGACATTTCCGTAATACAGTGTTCAGTTTGAGACTAAATTTCGGTGTTGATTGGTTTTCTCAGGAATGAATGTGTCAATTATGGTGTAAGAAGGTAGTAAGCACCTTTGAGGATTAATTACTGTGACAACATGCATCCCTACAGCATGTGTCAGCAACTATGTAGCCAGTCTTCCGGCACCTCGACATTCTGTATGCTGGTATTGAAATCGCTCACAATATTTATAATGGCTGCGTCCTCAAGCTGTTTAATGTGATGATACTCTACACCATCAGGACCCGGAGAAGTGTTTCTGCTGGTTTTCAATGTGTAAACCAAGTACTCTTCATAAATGAGATCGACGTATATCTGGACCCGTATGGTATTTTACACAACACTGTAGTTTATTTTCAGGTGAGCACTTTTGTCACCTTTATGCATTTGCTCTACATATCGATTGAATAAGGCTCTTCCCTTCTTTCTTCGTCCGTAATCGGGCTTAGTCCTGTGGAGCTTTTGATATTATTGATTGGTTTGCTCGCACTTTTACTATTCATTCTTCCACGTAAGGACCAGAATTTCTGTAGGGTTTATTCTGTGCCCACCTGTATCACAAAGTCCTCCCACACTTTATCCTTGGCTTCCCTTGTCACGTTCTTGAACGTATTAATGGCTCTTTGCTTGTTCTTCTTCATCTCTTCAACCTCTATCTCATTCATCATTCTTCGGTTTCGTGCTTTACTCCCTTCCTTTGTTGCTCGTTCCTTTTCTATCCATGCTTGCTCCACTGTCTTTTTCCACCAGGGAGGTTGTGTGAAAGGTATTCTCGCTGTCTTTGGTTTGGCATTTTGACACAGGTTGTTTCAGTCGAGTGGGCCGGTAGGATACTTGAAGGTCTGTTTATGTTTTCTGTGTCTAGTGGTCCAACCATTTGCAGTGAGTATGACGCAAGGTAGGCGATCCCTTTCCTGTTCACTTAATGCATTCCAATGTGACATGGTGGTGGCAGCACTAGAGATAAATGCCAGATCTATGACACCATATGTATCCCCTGGTTTATGTGCCAGTCTAGTTGGGTGTCCATCATTCAAGATGGTAAGGCTCGTGTTAAGTACCGCCTGGCTCAAAGCTATACCATGTCTATTTTCTGTGATGTTACCCACTCCTTGGATACAGAAATGAAATCGCCAGCAAACACCTTATGTTAGAATCTTCAGACAATTCCGCCAGAAAATTCAAACTACTTTCTTCTGTAGGATGGTCGACATGGGTATATAAATTGTAGACTCGCCACTACTGACCGCCTATATTCACAGCAATCCCCTGCAATTCCGCATCCTCACTAGTTTGGCAACTTATATCCAGCCACGTATGAAGTAGCTCATGTTTTACATATATAGCTTGCTCTCGTCTACCATGCCCACATTGATTGGAGTAAGATTTGTAGCCTGTACAATTGATAATACTGTTGGCTTATAAAATTGTCTCCTGGATCATGAGGATATCGAAATTGTAGATGATTGTGTGTATAATGGCTGCCCGTTGATTGGCACTACGACGATTCCAGCATCATTTATATGCACATACTTTATCGAGAGGCGATCTGCTTTCTTTTTGAACTTTCTCTTTCCTGCCCTTCGTTTTCTCTCTCTTTAACTCTTCTGTCCCCTACCTCTCCTTCTGCATTTGTATTTCCTCATTTCATTTGCTGCAGGTATCGACGACAAAGTCGGCGTCTGTGGCCTGATGTATATGAACGCAGTTTCATAATCCAGATATACCAGGTTCGAAACCTGCTGCAGGCGGTTTGGTAGCAGATCAATTTGTGTGGATTTTTAACAATGGTATAAGCACCGTACCGTTCAGAAAGCAATGGCAAACTACTGAATGAAAAAAAAAATTGAATAGAAAAATCACAAACAGCCAATAAAAGCTGGGGTTGATTGCCACGTCCTGTAAAGGATAAGCAACGAACTACCGACGACAAAGCTCGATCTCCGTAGCTCTCGCGATGATTCCGGATAGTTAAAGTACTCATGTTGTATTTGCAAATAAAGGTGGAATTATTCGGTCACCCTAGATCCACCGTACCAGGGAAGAGGCAAGAAATGTCCTTATGGAGTACATCTGCCTGTTGCCGCCCTGCTCGCCCTGCAGACAGCCAATGTTCGCGACTGCTTACTTAGCAGCCGTTCAGTCTCTCGGCCCATTGATTCACCTTAGTCTTGGAATCATTCACCGATGGCACAGTTATCATTTGACCCATGACTTGGGAGTGGAATGATGGGTGTCAGAGCATATACCACTCATCTGTGAGTTCTGCACACCACATCTTTAGGGTTCCACTGGCTCCAAGATCCTCTGCCAGTTTAGTTCAGAACCCGAGAGGGGCCGTTATGCATAGCGCACAACGAGGATTTATGGTCAAAGTCTTCCATGACATTCCGTAGATACAAGCACGGCAGACTTGTGAAACTGCACACTTTTCGCATTGTGGCTAGCTGGCGGCTCTAGTGATAACAGTGAGGTTAGCCCCACCTCTGTCACCGTGGGCTTAACTTCCTTTTGTGCCTGTGAGTCGAACCCACTGCGCCACAATAAGTACGTTCAAATTACTTTCTTCTTATGTGTGAAGTCTTACTTAAATGTTACATTGGTTGAAGATAGTAACTGCCAAGATTGATGTTGACAACTGCGTATTTTTTCATAGATATAATGCATGGCGGAAACGTAACGCCGCCTCCACAATGAACATAAATCTTGGTTGAATGTTTAAGGTCGCCCACCAATGTTAGATTTGTACGATCAACTATCATGTCTATATTCTTCTTCTTCTTCGTACACTCTCAGACGTCTACTTGAATGTTGTCAAAGAAAGCAGTAGTCAGTGTCGGCATATGCGCTTTCTCTGAAGCAGATGTTCAGCAGCATTTTATCAGTGCGACAGTTACACGGATCGGTAGTTCTTATCTTTAGCTTGTTGAATAGATGGTATCTCAGTCTGTTGTGGACAGTGCAGTCTGAAGATTACCACTTGTTCTCTTCTGTTGAGCTGGTAGTATGCATCATTTTGTGTGTGACCGGGATGCTCTACATGTCTTTATAAAGAAAAAGAAAAACAACACCCACACAGACTAGTGCCTTACATGTAAATAATAAATATATATATATTTATTTATTTATTTATTTATTTATATATATTTATTTATATACGAATACTGTTGTTATCTCCCACCATCAGCCTCAGTCACAAACAGGAGACAACGATATTTATTTATACAGCCCATACAGTGTAAGAGCCAGCAATTTCAAAGAGTAAGCAAACAAGCATGTTCAAAAGTGAGCGAGAGGAGAAATACATATATATGTCTCCAAGCGAACCCACGTGCTCTCCTAAACCATCGTACACCCTTCTATTCTATGACATTAATTACATAATAATAAAAATAGACATCTGTAGCCATATAAGCAGAAATTAAAGTTTATGTACCACCAATACTCTATTTATTGAGGATTAGTTACCACCAATACTCTAATAATGAGGATTAATTACCAACACGGAACGGATCCGCATCAATATGCATTCTAGAATATTCAAGCATGTCGTATGTGACGACTGATGAGACTGGCAATCTGATTATCTGAAACGAATAGCTACAGAAACAACCACTACATTAGCATATTGAATGATTCGTGCAGGCCGCATGTGGTGTCTATATGCTCCCTAAGGAAGGGCTAAAGAAGTGCTTATGTCACAAAGTGCTATACGCACCAGGAGGGACATCATGAGCACAAGAACTCTCAATTACTAAGACTAAATACATCTCTCTCAAAGGAAATTTGACACAAAAAGTACAACCAATACTCTCTATTCGCGTGTTCGGTATTCGCTCATTTGCGCGAGATAATGTGTAACCATGTTTGCCATTTTCGGGCACGTCGCGAGTATTCACTGCCACGAGCAGTTAACAAAACATTTCGGGACGTCTACCGCGCAGCGTTTCAGATGGAGACCCAGCAAGGAGAGGCTACGTCATTGTTCTCGCGGCTTTCGTTGTATTTACACGTTGTCTTTGTCGAGCATCTTTTCATCCATGTTTTTTGCAGTTTTCGCTGGTTTTGATTATTTTTGTAATGAATAATGGCATCCCAAACGCAGTGCAAGTTTCATCCCAGTGTGTCTAAGCGCAAGAACGCCATTATGAGCCTCAGTGATAAAGTACGTGTGTTAGATAAACTTCGTTTTGGGAAATGCTTTCTTTGTATGTTTTCAATGTTAATGACATGTTTTTTTTATTCTTTAATTTTGATTGTTCTGTGTAAATGTTTTCAATGTTTGTTTCAAGGGATTTCAACAGCAGAATTGATAAATTGTACTGGAGACAGGAAGTTGTGGAGAAACATGATCTTTTACGCCACTATGCACGGTGCTTGAAGAAGAAAGAAAAGGAACTAATATTTATAGCTAATAGATAACTAATCCTCCTGGCCAATCATTAATGTTAAAAACAATTAACTAGTACCAAAAGTAAACTAAAGATAAAGTAAGATTTAAGGGAGATGCTACTTATCTGGAATATGGCTTTTGAATACGATAATAGGTAAGCTGGTTCACTCGGGATAGAAGCAAACCTTCTCTTTTATTTTAAAAAAAATTTGTTTTTAATTCTCAAAAGTGAATTTGTTTACAATACACATACAAAAATATTTCACATAATGGACAATAAAATTCAGTCAAAATAATTATAAAGAAATGTAACTGCAAATACAAGGACACAGAAACATGCGTTGGTACAAGCCCAAGCACACATACGTACACATATATAAGTATAAACATACATACCTACGCTACTAATACTTTCTTTTTTACTATTAGTAAATCTAATGTCACACTATCTATCTAAACACGCTAATAGTGCTTGTTTTACCTGAAAAAACTACGTGGAATGATTTAAGTGTTTTGTTTTCTGTGTGAATATATGTAGAAAACGTTTTGAATTAAAAATCCTTTGTTCATAGACGGCTGTATTTCTGCAAAATTCATTCTAGATGTCTATATTCTGCCAAAAGTGTAAGTAACTGAACTTTAATGCATGGAGTAATTTTGGGAAAGATGTTGAGTATAACTGCTTTATACAAAACTATTTCTGTTGTTGTATTTTTTGTAATGTCTGTTTCAAAGAGTTCAAAGTTTGTGTCACTGTATTACAATTATATACCATGCGTCCTCTGCCTCTTTGGCGTTCAGTCTTCAAAGTTTACTTACATACTGCTTACTTAGTCGTTCCTCTTCTACCGTGAGATGTAGAGTTTTGGAACAGAGAGTGCCATACTATCCTATTGGCTGTCTTTCTCCTGGCCTGGTTCCATTCTAGTGCTCGGTCCTTCAGAGATTGTCTAATGTTGTCCTCCCAGCGGACGTTTGGAGGTCTGGATCCCTGGCTCTTAGTTTCCCATACATGTCGGGGTGACCGATCTTCTCCCATTCTGGAGACATGGCCAAACTATCTTAGTTGGGATTGTTCTACTTACCTGCAAGGGTTTTAGGCCATTACGTATCGTCTGGTTGTGGACCATGTCTCTTCTTGTTACTTTAGTCCTTCCTCAGATATCTCATTTCTGATGCTTGGATCTGGCCATGTCTCTTCTTGCTACTTCAGTCCTTCCTCAGATATCTCATTTCTGAGGCTTGGATCTGGCTTCTGTGGGTCGTAGTCATTGCCTGTGACTCGCATCGAAACGATTTTACGTTTGGAATAATCTGCATTTCTAATTCTTTCTGCAAATCTTCTCACTGTTTGTGGTCATTGTTATTAAAAATTATCCATTGAAAGTTACAAATTTGAATATAGAAAAATTATTGAATACCTAGTCTGCTCTTGTAACATGTATTCTTTAAATAACACGAGACGTCACACAGATTATGAGACTTAAAAATTTAAATATTTTTTACGAAATGCATAAAAATATGCTGCCAAAAAGAAAAAAAAAAGCTAATTTAAATTATTACTAGATTAAACTAAGTAAATAGCTACTTCCAAATTTATTTTTTAAATTTAAGTAATTCTTTCCCTTAAACATATAAACTTACCTTAGTAAACTCCCCTGAAAAATACGAACTCGCACTGATCTATCTATCTATCTATCTATCTATCTATCTATCTATCTATCTATCTATCTATCTATCTATCTATCTATCTATCTATCTATCTATCTATCTATCTATCTATCTATCTATCTATCTATCTATCTATCTATCTATCTATCTATCTAGCTTTCTATCTATCTATCTATCTGCTGATTTGGTTAATGACGCTCATGTACGTATTCTAGCTGTTGCATAAAGTAGAAAACCTTATCTACATTTATTAGATGTAATTTTTAGGAAGGGTTCAGAACTTGGTAGCGTCACGTTCTAGCCAAAACAGCCTGTAAATGTGCACTTAATTCAGCTCTGGAGTTATGAAGGCAAAGATAGCGAGGTAGGGAACTAGTCACCCCATCTTATAAAGCTGGACCTAGTACAGTGAAGTCTGTAACACTTCACTCCATTACATCTATATCTGATATAGGACTCTAAGCTACTCATCTTTGTTACATAATCTAAAACCACGCTCATTTCCTACTCATTCAGTCGGGGACTGTTCCAATATTTCATGACTTCTGATTATATACTACTTTAGTCTGATATGTTTGAAGGAGGATTTTATGTATGTTTTGTTTGGTTGTTTTTGTTTTTCATTGTTTTTTAAGTTTGTAATTGTAATTTGACACTGTAAATATATGTTGTTATATTATATGCATAATGTTCCTTGCCTCTAAATTAATATTTACAGGAGGTGTAAGGATGTATGTATACAGCAGCCTTCCTCAAATTTTGTATCTTGAAGAAACCCTTGAAATAATTCTCAGTTGTCAGGGGAATCCTTGAAAATAAATTATTAAATCTACAGCTCACGGTACGTTAGCGTGATCAGTAAGTTGTAATTATAATAATGCAATAAAAATTGTCAATCATTATTGAGTAGAGAATGATTTCTTCTGTGGGTCTGTTTATTTTAGCCAACTTATTAGCCTACTGTTTGTGTGTGGTTCTCCCTTCTCCCGAAGGATATCAACTCTATTGCAAGTCAGTAGTGTAGGTTCCGTTGTCTTTAAAATGTCCTGCTTTATTTTGTTTCTACATTATTCGAGTAGGCCTAAATATCGTATCACAGAAGTCCACTCTACAAGTCGATAATGAAATATGGTATTTGCAAGAGTTAACAGGGTCTTATTGTACAGTGCCGTACGAGGCTACTCGTTTCTCCACACCACTGCGAGTTCACCGCAATAAGTTAACGACAGAACATAATGAAGACGTCACGAGTATGATGTAAGGGTCATGACTATTGAACTAGTTAGGACAGATAAGGAGTCGTGGGTAGGCGTTGTGTGGGTTGAGAATTGCGCGATTGCAGACATGGGAAGTGTGGAGTGAGGGAGGGTGCGTAACTGTGTGTAGCAGGGGGGGTTAGTTTATGGGGGGGGGTGGGTTTTGGTTGTGTGTTGCTACCATTTGAATTTATATCGTAAATCCTACGTTTGTAATTGAGGTCGATTATTAGTGTAGAGTAACGTGAAGATCGACCTAATTGTAGAACCGGACTTGTATGCTGTCTGTAATAGTGAGGATAATTCGTAGTGCTATAAGATGATGGAGTGAAAATCTGTGGCGCGATATTCTGCAGTCGTCTATGCCCTTGACTGTGAGATGTCCTCATATCTGGCCTCGTCATTGAGTGAGTTCACAGACCGCATAGCTTGTCGTGAATTAGGGTACTAAGTGGACAGGTTTAAATAGTCGTCCTGTTGGACAGAGGAGACGTGCTTACAGGTACTACATTGCCTTCCTCTCATTGAAAATAAAGAGTGTAAGCGAGACAGTCAGAGTGCGAATTTTCTCATTGTTTTTTTTAGTTTAGGTTTTCTGCGCGCAGACATAGATGGCATAGTAAGCAGTCTATGCTCAGACGGTGATGTCGAGTCAACGTGGTGTGACAAATACAGTGTTTCAACAGTCATGCTCGGTACACATACACACACGGCAGATACAGTAATATTGAGTAGGTACTTCCCCTTTTGATGTAAGTCGCGATTTAGCATGCTAGATTGTCATTATAGGTTTATGTATCACACATCAGTTAGAGATGTTGGTAGACAGATATGATTAGAAGATAAATATTAACGATTAATCTGAGCTAGAATTAGTCTATTGTCTCTTGAGTCATTTAGGGGTGATGGTATGTCGTTATTATCTATATGAGCCGACTAGTCTTGCAACGGAAAGAGGACAGATCTGGTAGGGCGAGTAGAGATATAAGGGGGGAATTAGCAAGACATAATATGGTGAGGGGGAGAGTCTCAGTCCAGACATGGGGTAAAGAGACGTGACTCTATGAATGCGTGTATGATTAACAGCGACAAGTTAGTTAGCATAGACACATGGTTATTATATAATGCTAAAAGACGGAGTAATGCTAAATCGACAGGGTGGAGATTCTATAGGACGATTACATTGCATCATGGGGCTGTCTTAGGTTCTTGTATTTGTGTGGTAAGTATGTGGCGTACATTTTCAGCGGGGATACATCGATTCGCAACAGACATAGGCCGTGTTACTGTTTTGTAGATTTTTGGAGTGGTATCCGGCTATGGATTTCATAGTGTACATGTGTTAGTATCACGACTGTCAGTAAAGTTAATCAACACCGAACATTTTAGAATGTAATCTTTATGTCATTTGATTTTCTCATCAGAATTTATTTACGGGCAGTCTGGCCGACGTTATACTGCAAGCTATAGCATTCTACAGACTCGCGCTTTATCACGTTTGAATTTGTTCTCAAGAGTGCAATAAGGGATCATCTTTTGCCAGATAGCTGGCTTAGCGAGGATTGCGCGTCTTCGACTCTCTTAGTATTCTACAAACATCTACATATTGGGTATGAGTACAAAAAATAGGACCCGTTGATGCTCATGGCCGTTCGTTTTTTGGGTCGAGGCGGAGTAGCACATTTCCCTCTTTAGATAGCAGAGTGAGAGTTTCTCTGGGTCATTAGTCTATGTATGTCAGGAGATAGCGTGCGAACTGTACTTATTGTTTTGTAAAGGTTCTGAGAGGGACGCAGGGAGATTGGATAATGTCGTAGAATTTTGTTTGGTCGTTTGGAACTTTGTGGGAGCTGTATGTGGGTTGTTCTTTCGCCCGTAGTGTTTGAGGATGTATTGGTGGGTAGAGCGGACAGTTGAGCTGATGGTGGGGGAGGTGTTAGAGAGGTCAAGGTGTTTTTGGTCTAGGTCATAGGGTGATAGAGTTTACTGTAAGGAAATTGGTTTTAGAGAAGCACAGGATACACTGGATATTAGACAACCCCGTGGGTTATATTGCACATATAATTGGGGTCTGTTTGAATGGATTTGATGTAAATGATTGCCGTAATTGGTTGGGTGGGCGGCGACTTGTGGTGTATATGTTGTGAATAGGATGCATCTGGGTCCTTTGTTGATCCTTGAGTGATGAGGTAGTGATCGTTAGAGTTGTTGGGTAAGAATGTTTATAGTGGGGAATGTTGGGGGGGGGGTATTTTGGGGAGTGGGTGGAGGGGGTGGTAAGACAATCGGTTGTACTGTTGTACGTGGTTCGCATAACGTCACCTGATACTTTAGGAATAACGTGTTAGTATCAGAACCTGGGAATCAATTGAGACGTGCCGGCAATAATCTACTATTAATTTTTTTTTTGTCGGGGGGAGTGGGGGGAAGGGGGGGGGGAGATGAGGAGGGGAGCTAGATTGCGAGGTGAAGATGTAGAGTTTTTGTTGTGTACATTATGTGAATGGGATTAGATGCGACGACCAGTACTTTCTCACAGGTTCAATACACGTAAATATACGTGTTTACTGTTCGCAGGTTTAATTTACACGGTTAACATATTGTAATTGTTCTACATAGCTGTTCGCCATAGACGTTAATAGCTGTTAGGGATCAAACAGAATTCATGCACGGAAATACTGTATACTTATGGTTCATACCAGTTTGTGAAGGAGTTTTAAAAAAATGCTCGACTTCTCTTAGTCTGATCTTTAGGTTGTATGTCCTGACGAGTTTCACACAATGTTTAGGAGATGCGTGATTGCATGTAGTTGTATCAAGTATGCATTCGCCGGCTGAAGGGACTAGAATTTCTGTATTGATTGTATCGGGTGCCGCTCATTTGTCACAAACTTTATCTCCTTGGCCCTCTTCGTCCAAGTGTATTTTAAATGTCTATTTGTGGCTTGTTTTTTTTTAGATTTCAATCTTCTCTTCAACCAGTTACATCCATTTCTCAAAATCTCTTCTTCCATATTACCTTTCCCCGGATGCCCACAGATTGAGTGGTTCAGTTTTCATTATTAACATTTTATAGTTATACTAGACATGGTGAACTAATCGTATATAGTAGAAGAATAGTAGTATACAATGACAACATTACAATCAAGTCCTGGGGTCACTATACATTTTATGTGCATCATTATGAACTACAACTAGAACGAATCTGATCCTTCTTACAATCTCCTGGAGATTGTCCTGTTTGGGTCTTTAGAATAAGCATACATCACCACTCATGTGACGCCTCGTGTTAGTTTTCAGTTTTTTCTCATTTTGTGCCGGTTTGGCCTTGGCATAATAATGAATAAGAGAGATTTCCCTTGAGCTGTTTTGTTGATAAGTGTCCATTTCAAAGTATTCTCCAATAGAACAGGGTCTGGGCCTGATAAAAGGAATTTCTGAATAGCTAAACTCCTGTCAATTAGGTCTTGTGCATCATCGTTGGCAAGCGGGATACTCACAGTAAATGTTCCACAGTGAGAAATATCAACACCTGAAAAACGAGTCTCAGGTTTTTTGCCTGATCCTACCTACCCCCGGGTATTCATGTTTTGTTAGATGCCTACTAAGTTAAAAAGGCTAATAGTTGTGTTAAACATAAAGTTTCCGGAGTGTGGAGAATTAGTATCCATAAAATATTTCCGACATTGTATAAGAATTTATGAACGTAAAGTAGAGCATAAGTCATCTCTTTACATGTATGGATATGAAAATACGATTCGCTGATTTGCCTGGTGAGACAAAAGTGGGACACAGAGATCACAGATTTGTTGTGGCTGTAAACTTTGTTTTCAGATGTAGAGCCCGAAAATTTATTACTTTAACAGACAAGAAATCTATTAGCCACGACGGACCAATCTCTGTGTTTTTACTCTGTCACCGTACTCATATGTCCATTATATCACGTGATTATGCAGAGACGCCTGGCCATTTTCTATGGAGTGTAATCTGATCGAGGGTGGGTTCTCAATATTGGCGGTACAAACGAATTTTACCAACTCCGCTTCTTGATCGTTAATTCTATTTCTTAGACGCTCGCTTTTGTCAAAGCCTTTTGCCAATTGGGAGAATCCGGATAATCAAACAGACTTAATAACTTATCCAAATAAAGAGTGTTAAGGAAGGAAGTATACATAATATCATGCTACACATTAGTCAGAGAAAGAAATAAAGTGTTGCACAATTGAGAAAGCACACAATTAAAAATACAGTACATGGACAATGGTAACTGGATACCAGCTGTAGAGGAAGACAGAGATCGAAGAGGGGTTAGGGGGGGTGGTTGGTGGGTGTGGTTGTTGGTGTGTGGCCCCAGTTCTGTCCACAAGTGAGAGATGAGCGTTCCCAGACCAATAACTCCAACTAGTATCCCCAGCTGGTTTTTTCGGGGGGGGACAGTCTTTGCCGTGACGGCCATCATTTAAGGATATCAAGGTTCGTAATTGTGGGATGAGCGCTCGTGCTCATAGCCATGGCCTGTCTATAGTCTGTGAATAGTCTGGTCCTCTCTCGCTTACAATCTAGCCAGTTAAAATAGCCTACAATTAAGCCAACCTTTTGCCTAGGTACTCCTCCAACAATTCCACTAAGAACGATCCAACAGGGGGGGGTTTACCCTCGTTCTCGAGTGGCTGGAAGGGTGATGATTCGACGTTGGGTGCACAGTAAATTGTAGATGGGCTCAAATCGATTCCCTAATGTCTAGGTAGATTCCAAGATTCGATGTCCTTGCAATTCGTACGTCATCCCTGTACAGTGTGGGCACTGCGGTTATTCCAACCCACTTGATGAGGGAGCCTCATTCTTTGACATTCCCATATTGACTTACTGCCATCCGATTTCTGCCAGGGGTTCCACTGGGGATTGGTGTTGTATTGCAGTTTATGATGCATATGGTCAACTTAATGCTGACTGACATGCTCTTTTAAATTTTTGGTTATTCTATTGAGCACGAGGCATGTCCGAAATCATCGACAACCACCCTTATTGAATTATAGAGCCGCTCGCTTTGATTTGGACTCTCCGGCAGTTCTAGTATCCGCTATACGTATTATGATTATGGGTAGAAAAGCCTGTCCATCTTATACTCCTAAGCCTTCCTCTTTAGCCAGCGTCTTCTCCGGTTCTCCTACCTTCCTCCTATGTGCCGTTGACCGTCTTTTTTCTGCATCAATTATATTCTACTCTATTAACATACATCGGCATAATGATTATCGATGCGACATGATCACGGTTTCCCCTTAGCGGTATCCGGCGATTGATTCTATTTTTTCTGAAACATTAGATTCATGAATTCGTGTTATAACAATTTAGTGGATAAAACGATCCTGTCCCACCCTGGTGTAAGAACGCACCATATCCACAGGGAAGTAGAGTACAGAGGAATCAGTACCCTTAGGAGGTCCCTTCTGGTGCAGTCGCCGTCAGCTCAGCCCGCCATAGATCAGTCAACTCTTAACGAGTGTGCTGCTACGCCAGATAATGCCATTCAGGTTCCCTCGGCACGATTGTGAACAAACCATATGTAGACTTGGTGTTCATAACTTTATATGACTACGACTATATTAAAACGTTCTTCGCAAAACGGTGATTATATTAATCGCCCGCTTTCATACGGTGCTGTGACGCTTAAGAACGAGTGATCGTTTACGAACCTCTCAAAGAGAGGGCATCGCGTAAAATAATCCACCACGTAATTTCCTTTAGCACCCATATGTTTTATAACCGTTGCCTCCCTACAGGCTTCTGTTCGTGATGCGAAAGCGTAAGAAAATGTATCCCCACTTAACTACTTAGATCTACGTAGATCCAAGAAAGGCACACACTAGAGGAGACGAGCTAAAACGTGCCACAGACACGTCCTCAGAACACATTCATTTCAAAACGGGTTAAGAGAGATAACAATAGCGTCCGCCACATATGAAAACAATGAAACACGAAACTTATCCCGTAAAGTACTGGTATTCCTACAATTCATAATTCCCAAATACTGTAATTTTCTCAGATTACAATTCATGCAAATACTGATATTCCTAGGTCACATGAAGACTTTAAGGATCATTGTCGGTAAATACTGTATTCTCAGATTCATTCACGGTGGTGGGGTGGTGGAGTTACAGTAAATTCTACACTTTGATGCACGAATACAGCATTTTCATGTTGGATGAGCCTCGCAAAGATATTGAGTATCTTCTTCAGATTTGATGTCACGTAAATATAGAAATACTCAGTGTATTAAATGCATGATTAAATTTGTTCTTTCTCAGGTTGAAAGCAACGTAAAAGATATAGAGTATTCTCATGTTATGAGGTATCGTAAATAAAGTAATTTCCCAGTGTTTTATGAGGACTGCAAATATTGTAATTCTCAGAATTTTGAGTGCACTAGAAATATATGTGTTAGAATTCTCATGTTGATGCACCGATAAATCAATGTTGTCTTCTCAGGTTGAAGCACCTAAAGTATTGTTATTCTCAGTGTTGAGGTACGTAATACCGTGTATTCCCAGGTGTGATGGACGAATATTGTATTCACTCAGTTTGGAGTGCAAGATAATATATAGTTTGTTTTCTCAGGTTTGATGTTCACAGTCAAATACGAGTGTAAGTTCTATTGCTCGTTGTTGTAATTACGTAATTACTGGTAGGTTCTTAGGTTTGGTGGATTTGTAAATTGTATTGTTATTCATCATGTTGATGGTGCGGCGCAAAAATTGGTTGGAGTGAAATTCTGCCACACTTGAACGTCAAAAACATTCATGTCAAATACTGTTTTCTGAAACAGGATCCGGAAATATACCTCGGGAGAATATCTGTGTTTTCCTTAGAGATTGCATTTCATGGAAACTGTTTGTATTCATTATATTCGTGTTAACGTGGAAAGTAACTGAGTCTTTCCTCAGATTCATTCACGGAAATCGACTGGTATTTTCCTCAGGATTCATATCAGTGCAGAAATAACGGACAATATCTCAGGTTTCAATAGACTTGCGGCAAGGGGAACGTGTTATGTTCAAGTAAAATTAGGAGGTGTTCGCAAATAGATAGAATCACATGTATTAATATCGATCTCACCAAACATGGAGTACCTTAATTATGTGGTATGACAGTGAACATGAAAAAGTATCACCGTGGCCAGAAACTGAGAAACGAGACTATGGATGTCAATGCCCGATGATAAATAATAACCGATGATGTACCATCCTAAACTCTATCGAGGAAGCGAAGTTATGGAAACTGGTGCCAGACTCATTATGTGAAGACAAAACAGAAATTAATGTAAGATTCAAGCACAGAGACAAAAAAAATCTGACCCTAGAACTAATTGGACTCGCAAACGTGGCATGATCCACCAAAAAAAATCCAGGTATAGGGAACCAAAGAACAATCTTCACTAGACAGATAACAGATTTGTACTAATCGTCCACAATCCCTTCCGTATCGAATAGCACTAATGTCATAACAAAGAATAACGAGTCTTGTTAGAATAGAGGTGAGACCTTATAACCAAAAACAGTCTGGATGGTCTGAGACAGACAACATGTAGCGTGGATTTGAGGACGATACTATTCTAGGAAAGAACCAATTCAATAACATAACTTAGGTCAAATTTGATGACCAATCCTGCTCAGAGGTAGATACAGTCTATAATGGGGGGTATTAAAAAATATTAAAATAGAAAAAATTAACAACACAACGAGAACAAGTCCTTCAAGAGACAGTCCCACAAACATTAACTTAGTGCATAAACATTTCAAAACCACGTACTTTGAATTAGAGTAATCAATATTTATGCTAAAATTTCTGACGTATATCGTCTTGGTCGTACTGAAAGCGACTTAGAAGAATATTGGTTAACATTGAATCGAAGATACTTGAAATTCGGGAAGAATAGGAAAACCAAGACCATTCAGGTGTGATAAGATGTAACGTAGAATCACGACCAGTGTATAATATACTGGATTTACTTTTATACAATCTAAAATTATATCAGCTGTTTTAAGTCTATCTCCTTTTTGATTGATCCACGGTCCACACAACTCGTTCAGATTAATTATGTTATCCGTAAGATTGGTGGGGGGTGACAATCAGTCGGTGATAATTGGCCTGTACAATTAATATCCTTGATGTTATTGGTGTATGGTTGGCGCGAATCTGCGGTTTTGAGGAAAATGTTGCGGCGCACCGTATCGGGCGTGCCAATTTATAATGACCTTCTCCTAACGCAGTAACCTATGTTAACTGTTTCCGATACCAGGCAGTGCATGGAATAGCAGAACGATCGGTGAGTAAGAAATGCACAGTCAATGGAAATGAGAAACGCGTTCTCGTGCCTTTCCGGACCCGGCAATTATATAAATCTGCACGTATTCTCAAATACCCCCCCCCCTCCGCCCCCTTGACCTCGCACCCAGGCCGGGATTGAAAGGCCACATTTTATCTGGCCAAACTTTACGATCTACACTCACAATGTTGAAGGGAAGCGACCCGTAGAAGGTAAGTATAGCGGCTGGTAAGTGTAGATTTTGTTTTAAACCTTAACATAGAAAGATGAGCATTTGTATTTATTTTGAAAGTAACAGTTGGAATTATATTTAATTTTGATCCTTTCCGATACACAGAAGAAATTATGAAAGCTAGTACGACCATGACATATAAAAAAAAGAAAAAAAACTCTTACCAGTTACCAAGAAAAGCTCACGTTTACCAGAGAGTCCAGATAAAAGAATGGAGATGGTGGGTTGGTTTGGAAGGACACAACCAGGCAGTCACCAATTTAAGGTTCTTATGTGACATATATAAATTAGATATATATAAAAAGGGATAAGGTCACATGTGTTAGGCGTGTGTTGACAGCGATCAGGGCTATCACAAATTGTAATTTCTTTATAAACAAACAAATACGAGTACATAACTAGCCTGTCGTGGTACCCTGACAGTGTTGTTGGGCGGTAGCTAACATAAATAACCAAGTTTTTCCAAATGGCTTGGATTACATTACAAAAGACGTAGAATGCATTTTCGGGCTAACTGTTAAACATCTAGTTTGTATTTGTTAAAAGAGCCGTGAATTTACCACCAGTTGATAAAAGATGTAAGATGTTGTGACACATTGGTTGTCAGTAAAGTGGTGAGATGAGTGAGCGAGTTTGTCAACGACATTTTAAACCGCAGTGCACAGTTTTTTGGTCATTACAGGTTCCCCCCCCCCCCCCCCAATCATTTGTCCTGGAACGATGATGGAAAGGGCTTCCGAACTAAAGCACATTAGAATGTGAGGTGTGAAGACAATTAGTGGAGTAAATATAATGTCAGTAGCCCGAAATGGAGTAGAATGAATTCGTATAGAGTATGGTTCAGGTTTTTGTAAGTACATCACTCATACTCACACTGTTCGAATTCAAGAAGTACTGGAACTACGGTGGTCTTTTTATAACATTAAATGAGACGCACACATGGACAGTACGTGTATGGTTACAGGAACAAATGTCGACATAGACAGCATAATGTTGATCACAGGAATATCATCTTAAGTTAGCATTCATGCTTGGCAAATATCATAATGGAGCATTCGTAAATAAGCATTCAGAGTTCCATCATGTAAATCATCTGGCTTTACTGACTGGGCACGTCAGACCATAACCAATATATAGGAAGGCTCCTAGACCTAACCTCGTCTAGCGAATATTCCTTCACGTAAAGTTCAATATATATATATTTCATAATATAGGAATCCCAGACATGGGTTCTCACATGTAGCAGTGATCTCTTGGTTCATCGAGCGATAGTACAGGCATCCCTTTTTCTCACTCGATAAATACAAAGTATATGGATTTCAACATGGCTGTGCTTCTCTCGTGAGCTTCACTCACTATTGGATACAGACCAAAATTGGTCATTCGTTAAATGTCCTCATTTCTTCAAAGGTTCTAACATAGAAGTAATTGAATAATAACAAAAAATCTTGTGCTGATACATAGGAATGTCATCTTCCTTTGAATAAATATTCTTTTCAAAAGTAACACTGTGCATCTGCTTATCGACAACGATGGCGAAGCCCAAGTTCATAATAAATTGTGGTTTTACCTTTCTATGCGAAATATAACTTTGCCATTCCTTGGCAAAAGAGAATAAACACTGGGGTAAAGTACATACAACATGTCTAAATGACTATCACTTTTCCCCCATTCTACTTATAGATCACTTTTCGGCGAATAAAGCCGGCTACAACAAAATTCGACATCCATGACAGGATGACAGCCAAGAGTCACACCCCTTGCTAGCAATACTTCCGCTGCAGAGCCTTCAACCTCTTCTAGCGCCAACAACCATAGTTCGACTTAGAAATGTAAAGATATCCATATATAAGACAGACTCGTCCTACTCATACAAACACTACGTATAAATTCAGGCCATAGATATACTGAAGCAAGAACAATCTATTCCTACCCAGCCAAAGAATAAATCGCAGTAGGCCTAGAATCGTCCGCGGAGTCCGATCGAAGATGACGGAACTCCTTTCAAGGGAAGTAACTCAAAAATGACTTCTCCTTAAGCACTTAAAAAGGAAATACTTTGTTTACAAAATATTTGCGAACATAATAAGTATATAAATGTATTATATTGAAAGATAGTAAAAATTGCACTTTTACAGTCTTACCACACGACTCATGATCCCCGGTGAAAAAAAAATCAAAAATTTTTTTTTTTAAAATACATCTAGGGAGCAACAGGTATAGAATAGGCTATCACAAAAGCAAGAAGTTACTGCGCAGTGATGAAAATATCAGGGGAATAACTATAATTAATTCGCTAATATGACTGTGTGTAGAATATGGATTGATCTGGGTCTAAATCATGCGAGAGGTAGAAATTGTTTTTCTCTAGTCGAATGAAAATGTTTTCCAGGAAGGTTGTGATTTACGTATAAATACAATTCTGGATAAATTGTTACAATGCATACCAAAAATTCACTTCACACTATGGTACTATGATCTTAAAATATTATGGATTATGAAAAAAAAATAGAAACACATCATCAAAGAACTTTTTCTGTGAATAAGACATCCTCAATAAACCGCTAATGTAGCAGATTTACCATACGCAGCATTTCTGATTATTAAATTTTCAACAAATGTGTGTATCTTAGTAATCCCGCTTTCTTTCCAAAAAATAATAACTTTCTTCTGTTGTCTAACTGGTTGAATTCATGATTCTAACCCAGAAAAATTCACAATAGTTTGTAAACAGATTACTTTAAGTGGCATCATGTGGTGATGCCATTCTGGACAGAGGAGATGGTCCGCCATCTACATTTCTCTGAACTTTTCTGGAGCGTAGAATAGCTTCTGAGTTATCCGAAAAATAGAAAAAATGAAGGGTTAGATGAGAGGATTGGGCGTAATTCGAGTCTTAGATTCTCGAGCTTCTTCAAGTTTCTTACTGTTATGGATTAGGCACCGTAGAAGAGCTTTTTGGTCAGGTCTTTTTTCCACATACGAAATGCGGCTGCGCTCAGAAGGAACTTTCTTGGGAGGTTTGACTTGAATTGACCTCAAGGGACCTTAGTCTTTTCGTCTTCTTGCCAATAATTCATCGGTCTCTGATCTAACAACCGAGTAATTCTCCTTTCGTTCTGTCAGCATTATATACTTTTGTTCTGGATATATACTTTATTACAGGATGTCAGAGTTCCAGAGTTATTCACTTTGCATCTAGTGCCTGCTCTTGCTCCAATCCCAGTGGAGTTGAAAGCGTCCACGTACGAGAGAACAAATGTCTTATATCTGTTTGTAGGTAGAACACTAAAAGAATTAGTGGTGGAGTGATGAAAACATTAGTTGGGATGTTTGTTCTTCTCTAGTTCAAGTGAAGATTGGCATTCATTGAGGAGACCAGTGAACCATGTTAGGGCGACCCTTTTCTTTAATAGTGTAAGAGATGGCTGCCATGATAAGAGGACAGATTCGGAATGAAACGTCCATAAAAATTGTATGAGACCTAAAAGACTTCGCACTTTGCTTTTTAGTCCTCGAGGTAGTCTACATAGAGATGTGTAACATTTCATCTTTAGTTGATATTATGGTGCTTCTGTCTTCGAAAGAAACCTTGGTTGACCTACTCGATGGGCCGTAAGAAAGCAATTTCGCATAAAGCCATACAAGCTTTTAGGCTATGGTTTTTGGATACTGAGCTGTCAGGTCATATACTCACGCAGTTAATATTTAGATAAAAATTCAACTAACCCTGAATACGGTGAACTTCCAAAGTATCGCTGAAAAGACAGAATGTCTGTCTAAGATATATTCAATGACAATCTGACCGAATACAGAAAGGAATTCGTGAAGCCTCCGCAGCTCGATGCGTACTAAATGATAGCTGGTGAGCGTTATCAGGGGGTAAGGCCGAAAAGGCATAACCAATTCCATTGGAAAAGGCGCCTCTGGGAAGTAGAGAAAGCTGTAAAAGAGGTTATGGCGCGTTCGGTATACATGGGAACTTGCCAATAGACCTTTAGAAACAAATCAAGTTTAGTGAAAAAAAATGCGAGTTTTAGAACAGTACGAGTCATAGCTCAACATCTAGTAAAGGTCCATAGTTCCAGCATCGAACTTCGTAACTTGATGGATTCAGAATTGTGCGGGATAGATCCAACGGCACAAGACGTATGTTATTGTCTTTTTTTCGAACTAATAACCATCGGCGAAGAAAATGAGCAAGATAGTGGATGGTTCGTTTAATTTTGTAAATCTATCATTTGCATATCTCAACTCCTTTATTCAACCTGTGTATTTGGAAATGTTATATAGGGAATAAGGATAAGTTGTCTAACCCTAATTTGGAAGCTAATGTTCAGCTTTAGTTACAATGTCATGCTCAATGATCATGAGTTATTGGTCCAGGATATTTACAGTCAGAGTAGGACATCCTGTCCGAATGTTTTGTAACATGCGGACGAAATTCTCGTCGCATCCATGGGGTTCTCTCCTAGATGACAAATCAGGATGAAAGAAACAGTTAACGTCTTTCCAAAGTTTCAACTAGAATGAAGTTGGATCCATTGGTACAGCGGAGGAAGATTAATCCCCGAAAAAACTTGCCACCCGTTTCCCTCATCCTGTATTTACAGACAGCTGATGGTAAATGACCATGTTCTTCGTTGACATGAGAATCGTCAAACAGTATTAGCCTGGGAAAATAGGACCTGTAAATAAGTATCAGGACGTTCACATGGTGAACTCCGTAAGCATATTGATGTGGAAGGTATTTAAATGGCTTCCCGTTAATATCGACGATGTAGTCAACAAATCTGAAATTTTTCGATATTATAAGTCGTACGGTTGACCTTTCAACTCAATAAAGGATGGTCTATTGTATTTTCCGGACACGACAAGGTCATAGCAAAACATAATGTAGCATTGTCACCAGGACAAAGTGTTGTCGTAAAGTTCTCTTCTTATTTGCATAAAATTGTCTGTGGCCTTCTATAGCGGATAGCCAAATTTCAGAAGAAGGACGTTGCCAAATTTGTTTGTGCATGCTAAACGAGTAATTCATTGAAGAGTCGTTCAGCAGCGCACATGAGGACATACTCGTGAGAGCAAAAGATTTTGTGTCATCGTCAATACTTGGTCAGCTGTTATAACTAGATCATAGCGCAATAGCAAAGACATTTGGGTTAGCCGCGCAATAGGTCGCGCGCCCAAAAGCCGAGTCTCTCAAGTTCTAAAGGTCAGCTTTAACACATGTATGTAACATTGGGGACCTCTCTGTACAACGCGAAGTAGGGACCCGCGGGTTAAGATGACCCATATATCCCAAATCTTGAGGATGATCCTCAGTTATCTTCCCTAAATAAGTTCTTAAGTGTATCTATTTTAGTCGCTTCGACCAATCCCTTTCGTGGACATAGGATGATAGATGCTACTCAAAAGATCTCTCTATCAGTAGAGTTGGTGTAGCGACATTACTCTGACGAACATGGTATCCGATATCAGTTGTTGGGTAGCCATTTGATCTGATAATATTTCTTCCGGGGAATTCCCAAGCCGATAAAAATATTAATCGGCCAAACATAGCATCTGCAATTAGTCAAAGCGGTCGTAGCTTTGACAAGCGTTAGGAGTGGCTCAGTGGTTTAGAGAGCGGATATTGCCTCTGGCCAACGTGTGCACGATGTCTACACCACGTGTTAATGCGGATAAACTGTTGTTTGAGTGGAAGTCCTCTAGGCAGACTTGAAAAGATTCTTGAAATGGACTAATTGAATGTCTATCGCCAATTTTTCTGGAAATGGTTCAGACTAATTAGGAATATCTTGGCAAGCCTGAAAGTGTCGCACGGGCTATGGACGAGGACCTTTGGACTTTTGTGACTTCTTGTACATGATTATACTTATACAGGATATCGTACAATAGATCCGTTATGTCCTTGCCCCTTTTTCACAAAAGAAGGCGCAAAAGAAATGCTTCGCAAGAAACCCCTTGACTTTAGTGAATTACGGGAAAAAACCCATGTGACCAGCACCACTGCAGAGAGTCGACTGCATGTGCATGTTTGATGAATTCCACATCAAAGATTCTTATACTCCTGTCAAAGTGTTCATTGTGGTCATACGACAAGAATACCTGATGATAGAATGATTGACGTTAGCTTTTAAGTTGGAGTCTTGCACCATATACGTACAAGTTCGCCATTCTGTCAAATTGTAGATCTCAAGATAAGGATTTACAATATGACGCATCTTTGTCATTCGGATCACCTTTTCTGTACAATCAGAGAGTTGAAATTCTTTCTTAGAGTCGAGGATACTTCTTCGTGGTATTGTTTTTATAAACGAGTCACTTATGAGAAAATACAGTTACCAGGGATAAAAAAAAAGGGGATCATCTTGGTTTCTTGTGGTTACTTTTGTTAAAACTGCAAGCGTCTGATCGGTTTTTTCAGGTTCATAATCTTCTGAGAGACTGGAATTCTTCTAGTGACATACTTCATTATACAGATTGCAATTTTACTTTTTGATTTCTTCAAAGCAGGAACAGTTTGAGGCTCCATAGATGATGGACCAGATTCTGCTTGATGCTCTATGTGACAGAAAAAACTTGCATACGTATGCATAGATGTGCATAGTTTTTGGTTTCAACCAAACGTTTTACGAAATTTGCGACTCCGAGTTGGCGTGCTATTCAGTTGACTCTCCTGTGCAAGATGCCGTAATAAGGATGACATAAGAAATCACGTGCGATACGGATACGGCAAAAAGGTACATGCGTGAGCTACAATTGCTCTCTGATCGAAAAATGATGTAGTGCAAATTCCTAATGATCAAATAGCGGTACGAGATATTTTCTGCAGTAATATGGATCTGACTGCCATAGCCAAAATGTTTTTCAGTTGAGCTATCAATTAGTTGAACCTTACATGTAGGCCTGTGAATTGAGATAAGGTGATCGTATAGTGACCTGCCTATAACCCCGATCATTATAGTTTGCATGCCACGAGCTTTTTAGATAATCAAAAAGTACTGAACTTGCGGAATAGAGAGCGTGGATTGTATTTACATAAAACCTTTGTGTGTAAGGGACAATTTTAGAACCATCTCCCATCACCTGCGCGATACGATAGCGTATTGAAGTTATTGAGGGGCGTCATGGATTTAGAGGAGACCATTTGAGGGCACATAAAGGAATGGGTACATGAAGATGGATGGCCATCCATGCTGTTAAAGTAGACACTGTGGTGGACAGTGTCCATCAAATAATGTTTTTTGCATTAGGGGGTGAACATCTGAGATTGCTATGCTCAATGCCCAAAATACAAAGAAGCTTTCGTTTGCGCACACATGGCCACTGAATATGTATTTAGAAAAGTCATCATTTATTCTTTTCCTTTATTTTGTTTAAGATATAGTGGCTTCTGTTGGTGGACACTCTTGTGAGAGCTAGTGCATGCAGTTCGCAGCTGTAATAAATGAGACGTTATGTTTTTTCTTGATATGTAATATTGTCGCTCTGGAGACCTCTGTTCGTATATTGAAATTGCCTCTGTACTTATTCATTTGTTTCTCACTAAAATATAAACCCCTACATCGTGTTTTGAAGAATCATATGCTCCTGTTGGTTACTATCATCATATTTCAATCTATAGAATTGAGTAGTATCTCGTAATTATGAAATCCTGTTGGTCTCCATGAAGGAAAACTGTTGGAGATAGTTTTTCTAGAATGACTATCCTTTGCGGATAAGGGTTCAGTAGTAATTATGACCACCCCGTGAAGTTGCGATTGGCTGTCAGCTCTCTCCAGGTATAATTCGAAGAGAACCTTCCTGAAATGATTGGTTACTCTTGGTTCTGCGATAACGGTGTAATTTAGTTAGCCGTGTATTTATTAAACCTAATTGATTGAGGTCCTTTGGAATGTTTGTGAGAAGGATGATTAGGTTGTATGGTGTTGCAGAAGCAACTGGCATTACTGGTACTTATAACCAGTTACTGTGTTTCTGATAGAGAACGTCCGGGATGTGCAGAGAGCTGTTATTTGGTGTACAATAGCTGGTTTCGCTTTTCCTGAGATTGAGAGACTTAGGTTTAGGATCGTTCCAAGGTCAGAGTAATGTCGAGTAGCGAAGTGTTTATATTACTAACTTGGAACCAAAATTGCTTGTGCCTACTGAGTATCATCAAGTCCCATAAGGTGACTTCCTAAAGTCTTATCTGTGTTTGGAAAGCTCAAGGTTCCAACTTATCGAGATGATGTAAGACGTGGTCTCAGGGTGCCAGAGGGAAATTCTTATAGATTTTAACTACCACCTGCCTCAGGGCAACCAATTGTGGCCTTGAATACGAGACTTCCCTTCCGAAGTAGACGCCTCGTTCATAGACAGGCTGATACTTTCTTTAAACAAGCGAGTGGCCGTCTAAATAAGCATCATAGTTATGCGGTTTGTCCAGCCTCGTTCGCACCCAAAAGACTGTTAATCAGACTAGGTCAGAGAGAATCACGCGAAGTTCAGATAATCCGCTGAAAACTTGGGTATAGCCATAATGTGTGATTTTGTCCACTTTATGAGGGTGCTCGGAGCACGAGCGTTCAAACTGTATTTAGCGCGGATAATGTCTAAAGTCATCAGCAGGTAAGTGAGGTTGAACGTCTGGTTAACATGGGCTATATGAGACCATGTGTAAGTAAAGGTGAATACTGATTACATGGTACCGGCTATAGGGCGTTGAATAACCGATTACTTATTTTTAGGTTTTTAAAACTTATTAACTTTATTTCGTAACGGGCACGAAATTGTGCTAGACAGAGTTTACTTTTTTAGGTGTTCAATAAGGTGTTTCTCTTGATTGCTGTATGTTCATCATTTCTGAGCTGGTGCAGCTTGCATACATGTTGGTTCAGCAGCTTCGTGGGTGTAGCTTTCATCCTATCTATTTCAGCTTTTTTTTCCAATTCCCATCTGAGAATCTTTTTTCGATCAAGTCTGTATCTGCTAATTATTCTAGATGTTCATCGCTCTCTTTTGTTTTAAGTATTTTTGTTCCTCACTGCTTAATATTCCTGTTTCTACTCATCAATTGCCTTTTCTTTTCTTCAGCAGCTAGCATGCGAATTTGTTTTTCACTCTTCGAGCAGCTAATTGCTTTGTCCATCTCTATTGAGCAACTGCCCATTGTTTCTAAGTTAGCTGTGACCAGTCAGTAATCAAGTAGCTTTTGTGCCTTGTGTGATATTTGGGTGGGGGGTTTAAATTCTAATCTTCAAGGTAGACATCTTAGTCTAATAGAGATCAGTAGAGTTTGCAAAAGTGTAAAATAAATTGTCACTGTTCTTAGTCCTTAATCGGGCGGAAGACCTTGCGTATGGCGGACTTTTTATAAGACCAGTGGGGAGGGAAAAGTTAGTAGCGATAACTGGACGCCGCAGATGCCTACTGTGGTAGGAACAAGGCGATACACGAGGTCTGTGAAGAGAACGTATGCCCTTATATAATAACAGCTATAGAGATTGGATGCCTGATTATCATCTCTAATAATATTGAAGTTGCGAGTGCACCAGAAGAGCAGTGTCTTGTTTATTATCAGTCAAATTGTGTACCCGTTAAGTAATTATGCAATTAATACTATCAAGTTGAATTCATGTACAGCAAATTTTATACTGTGATCAACTATATTGTTAAATAGTAGTATTTGGTCCGATCCAGCGGGCCCAAGAACAAAACCAGTGTAATACAGTAAGAACATAGTACATAGTACCAGTGTTGTCTGGAAATGTGAAATAGTAAATCAAATGGCAAAAGAGCAATAAAAGAGATGAAGACCGCACGACAGGATATAGCAAATAGCAAATAGCGCTCCACAGTATATAAATATAAATTGAGAATAGAACTGAAAGATAGAATAGGGGTAGACCAACAAATTACAAACAAATCAAAACAAACTAAAGAACAGAGGAATATTACAAAAACAACAATGAGTACAGTCTTCACAGCTAACACTAATAGCAACAGCTGTCGCAGCAAATTTTCAATCAAGAAAATTGCACCTATAGAAACGCACACATCAGACCCTCTATTACGTGGGATACTCTGTTGTGTGACACCGCCCAACCAAAACAACAACCCGCTGGATACCAACAAATATCACATATAAATATTTAAACATAAATACATAAATGCATAAATAGTATGGCAATATGATGTAAATTGAGTGTTGCAGAAAGAATGTGTTGTAAAGAAGGCTCAGTTACACTGCCTAATAGTACAGTACTGTGGTACTTTATTAAACAAATACTTCTGGTCTAATTATTTTAAATTCAACACAGAAATAGAAGCTCCATCGTTGATGTGAATGATAACAATCGATGTAGGACTTCTCAGTTCAATTAACATTTCCTTTCGCAAACACTGTCAAAATATTCTCCAGTCCTGATGTGTAATGTTCTATGTTTCAACCAAGCTTGCTGTGTAACACTGTCAGTTGTATGGCAAATGTCCAACGAACCAAATGTCAACAAACGCTGACCTAGTTACTGCATACTCTCGACAGGACAGGTCACGCTGATATCACTGTAGAGTTGTACTGTTGATGTATTTGTGTGTCGTAACAGACCCCAAGGAACGTCTGGTCTCAGTAGTTTACTTCTCAATATGGTCACTGTGCAGGTTGACCCAGGAAGCTGGCAAACCAGTTTGAAGTGCCCATTTGTTAGTCTGTAAAACGTCATTACTGGCGGGGCCAGTAGTTGTTAACATCATGTGCTTTATTTGTGATAAATTTGATGTGAATGTCCACCAGTTGATAAATGGTAGAATGTTGGACTGGGACTCGGTGCTGTAGTAAAGTGTAACGATTGTCAACTCATTAAACCCAGCACAGTTTTGGTCATACAGGTCATCTTGTCCTGGAACGTGATGAGGCTCCGACAAGAATGTGAGTGTAGACAATGAGTGTGTATATGAATGTCAGAACGCGAATTGGTAGAATGATTACGATAGAGTTGTGACAGGTTGGTAGTACATCACTCATACTCACACTGTTCGAATTCAAGAAGTACTGGAACTACGGTGGTCTTTTTATAACATTTAATGAGACGCACACTTGGACAGTACGTGTATGGTTACAGGAGCAAATGTCGACATAGACAGCATAATGTTGATCACAGGAATATTCAATCTTAAGTGCAAAAATAGGCGAATGCACATGTGGCTGGTGGCAAATGATCTATTTCGTGAGCATAACGTACGTAAATAGATCCATTTAATACCGCCAGAGTGATCCTTAAGTCACTTGTAACTTCAAAGATCAGGCATGTTAGCTACCTGGGCACGTCAGACCCAAAACCAATCATTCACCTACGGATCGCTCCTAGACATAACGCAACTCTCGTCCTAGCGAAATATTCCCATCCACGTACTACCCGAGTTACCAATAAATATAATGATAACCATAAGATATAGGAACCCCCTCCCAGACATGGTTATCTTTCCATCAACATGTTAGCAGTGATCTCTCAATGGTTCATCGAGACGATAGTACAGGCATCCACATTTTCTCACATCTAATAAATACAAAGTAATGATGGATTTCAACAATGCTGTGTGTTCTCCTCTCGGAGCTTCACTCACTATTGGATACATAGCCAAAATTGGTCATGTCGTTAAAAGTGTTCCTCATGTCATTCATTGCTTCATCAGTATCATCATCATAGAGGATTTAAAGTATAAGATATTCATAGCCATAGAATCTGGAAGTGCTGAATGATACATATGGTAATGCGTCGGATTCATCTTCCGCTTTTGAATAAATATTCTTGTTCAAAAGTAAGCCACCACTGTGTGCATTCTTGCTGTATCGACAACGATGGCGACGAACACCAAGAGTTCATAATAAATTGAATGGTTTTTACCTGTCTATAGCGAAATAGACTTGTGATAACTTTGCCATTCCTTGCACAACAAAAGAGAAGACTATTACATAACCCTGGGGTATAAGAAGACGTAGGTACAACGAAAATGTCTATAAATTGACTATCAGAACTGTTATTCCCCATTTTACTTATAGGATGCACTTTTTATCTTCGGCGATAAACTCTGGCTACATACTATAAACATCAAATTCCGATTAATTCTCACTCTGTACAGGGAAATGACTCATTAATTTCAGACATGCGAATCCACACCCCCTATACGCGAACTTAAGTCCAATGCTCATAGCCTTTTGAACCTATTTTCTCTAGCGTACAAACCAACAAAGGTTCGGGACGGAATAGAGAATCCCTGTAAAGATAGGGTCCTTTATATATAAAACAGACTCGATCATAGCTCATTCATGACAAACTCCACTACGTTAAATTCAGGCCAATAGAGATACTAACTTGAAGGCAAAAGAACACAATTCTATTCCTACCAGGCCAAATCTCCTCCATAATCCTCAACTAACAACCACATTCACTATCTCCACGGGACCCTACTCCGGATCCATACAAAGATGACGGATATCTCATAGTCCAATGGAATTACACATGAATACACATGTCTTTCTACTCCATAATCACTTAACCAGGAATACTATGTTACATAACCACCCCCCCAATACAAAAACACTCCATCACAACCTACCCCAATCATTCAGCAAGATAACCACCCACAAAAACCCACTTTAGCACTCACGTCACCAACTTTTGTGCTTCACCACACACACCATTGTTGGTTCCATCATAGTTATAATGTGTAGTAACACCATCAGAGCAATTTAGACGACAGACCCCCAACAGCGCGCTTACACACCTTTATACCCAATAAACAATAAGTCTTGAATACTTCACAATTATATTTAACAGTTGTCACTTGCAAAGGGTTTTTCTACAACCCCACACAATATGAACTACTCACTATTTACTCAGTGCACCCCTCCCTCATAATATGTCCAAATTCCTTTATCGGTTGGTACATACACAAGAATCTACCCCACCCAAAACCTACACACCCTCAATAGTTAAAATACAAGTTGGTATTGTGCTCAACTCGATGTTTAAATTAACAGAAACTAGTTTTGTGACAATGATCACACCACACTCACTCATACTCTCTAACTCTCTCTCGTCACCCCATGTATGCACTAAAATAGTAATAACCCGCAACAAATGGTCTACTCCTAATATATCACAATCCACACTCGAGGTCCATAGATAGACGACTCACAGTGGTCAACCACTCGACATCTAATGGGATACAACAAAAGTTAACTATCAATATCACTCTCTCGTCAGCGTGTGTCACGAATGAGAGCGGAATTTAAACTTATAAAATTTATTGGTACTATACCTATATCTACGTTTCTAGTGTTCGCTAAAACAGAGTGAACAGTAAGACACTAGACATTCTCACCACTCAGTGGTAAGACAACCATGTAGTGCTCAAAAAAAGACAATGTACAAGACATATTCCTAACTACTCAAATATGATCCAATTCACTTGAGATAGACATATACTACTCTCTTACCCCTTTACATCATCTCTCCTAGAGGACTATTCCTTTTAATAACAACCAAAAACTACTCAGGAAATTACATAAACCGGTACAAAGGCAAAATCATCCAGATACAGCCATATTTGAACAAATGAACATTAAATCTCCTTTACTACATTTCCTTAAATATCCCCCTACTCGATTATGGTAGTACACATCATTCATACTGGTCAAAGCTGTATCCGATCTCTCTACTAATGAGATAATTATCTATTGCTCTCTGTCTGGAAAAATACACACCTACCAAAAAAAAAAAACAACTCTCTACTTACAAGCAGTTTCGAGACACTGACAATACGCTGTCAATTTCACACTCTAAAACTAGGGAAATCACCACGCGCTCTAGCGCACACGCTATTAACTACCAAACATAACTAAATTACATAGAGACAACTACAAGATGTGAGAGTCAGTAAACCTCACCATACTGTGCTCTAGAAGTATTAGCAAAATACACAATTAAATCAACTGAACAACTATTCTTACAACCATTCATCATTTGAGCGTCACATACGATTAGTGCTAAATGTAGATACTATCTAGTTCTAGTAATACTTGTATAATGTGAATTGTATACTCATGATCTAGGAACCCTATGTTGTGGATTATGTACTTGTGTAAGAGATTGTCCCATAGCCCTACTTAAGTGTTAATAATTTTTATTCATATTGGGTGAGTAATGCTAGTGCCCATATCATCTTAGAGCAACATCATTGTACTATTGTATACTTCTCGTAATAATCTACGTCTTAAAATTAAAAAGAAAACTATAAACTATTCATCTTCGTTTTTGTGGCCTTTCCTGATCTTCTGGTGTGATATCTCAGAAATGTGTGGACATAGGTCTTGTAACTACGTCAGGATCCTTATATTTTTGGTTCTATATTTGTCGAGTCTGAAAATAAGGTCTCTTATGTTTTAGCTATTTCAAGAGATAGTGTTAATCATTCTCTCCAATCACTCTCAAACTAATCAAATATAGTGTACACAGTTCGATAATCTCTGAAAACGTCAACACCTATCACTCTCGCTCGCGCCAACTCTTTAATGTGTGTGGTTGTGTGAGCTACACTGCCCCTAGAAATTAAGCATAGAGCAAGGCTCATACGATGAGCATTTCTCTCTCATACTACACCTCATGTCACCCTCATATCCTCCTCCACTCGAATGTGTGTGGTGTTAACACTTCTTCTTCATTTCTTCATCATAGAGTCCCACCAACACCCAAATACAAACATTCTATGTATCCCCCTACTATGCATTCACACTCGCTCTCCACTAGTCAGACTAGCGTCACTTCCGATGATCACTATGAATCTCTCACCATAACCCCTATTGGAGCACCCCCATAATTTCAACACAAAACATCCCCCACACAGAACAATGAGGACTATCCTTGGATCACATACCATGTTTCTGTGTGTGTTATTCAAAATGTAGGTAACTCTGTGCGTCTATAATGTAACAATATGCCTCACAACCACAGTGCACAAGAGATCTCTCATGGACTCTCTCACACGCTGGCTAGAGAGATGTCAGCTACTACGTATACAAAAACCCATCACCCATACAAGACCTGATTCCATAACTCTCACTGGCTATAATTATATTTAATGTTCTAGTGCCAGTAATATATCTCATAATTTAGATATATAGTCAAGTGATGTGTGTGAACTTGTGTCCTGTCGACGACTCATTATGGTTGTAAACACTAATTTAGATAGATAGATAGATAGATAGATAGATAGATAGATAGATAGATAGATAATAAGATAGATAGATAGATAGATAGATAGATAGATAGATAGATAGATAGATAGATAGATAGATAGATAGATAGATAGATAGATAGATAGATAGATAGATAGATAGATAGATAGATAGATAGATAGATAGATAGATAGGATAGAATAACAGATAAGATGGTTTCGGATAGTTTTGATAGACAGATAGGTATAATATAGATAGATAATTAGAATAGGTATAGATAAAATAGATAGATAGAAATATATAGAATAGAAAAATAGAATACCATAGAATAGATAGGATAGATAGATTTAGATAGAAGATAGAATAGATTTAATAGATGGGGGGGGGAGATTAGGTGTAATAATAGATTAGATAGATGAAGAAAATTGAAGATTTTGAGTTTCTGGTATATCGGGCAGATAAGACTTTGATAGATAAGATAGATACAATAGAAGATAATAAGATGAGAAATAATGAGATAGAATAGGATATACATAATAAATCAGCGCGTTAATTGGTTGGGTTTTTAAGAAAATAGATAAATACATAGGAGGGGGGGGAGTGATAGATCAAAGCATGAAGATAGATTGATAATAGATAATTTATCTATATAGATAGATAGAAAGATAAGATAGGATTAGGGGATAATAAGATAGATAGATTAGGGACGCTGCCTAGATAATTATAGGGGGGATACGTAGACCCATAAAGGCGAGGAATAGATAGCAACATTTAGCAATATTGTAGGGGTTGTCAGTAATCAGAACAAGGGTGGAGGGAGCGCGTTCCCGGCCAATAGTGGGGATTAATTTAGGATTGTTTAGCTCATAGATCCACTCACGCACGGTGGTTTGGTAAAACTCAATCAAGAAATGAGGCAAAGGGGGGATTTTCAGGGGGCTGGAATTAGGAGCGAGGGTGGAGTTATGTTAATAAAATTGTGTTGATAGGTTGGTTTCTGATGCTTGCCCGGTTTTCAAAAATATGTGTCTCTCGGATCGTAGTTCTGGACCTTTGTTGGGATTTAGATAGATTCATTAAGGGGATGGGTGATCCTTTTAGCTCGGAAATTTTATTAGATTTTTACCTAATTTTACCTTTTAGGATATTAAAATACACAATTTTTTTAGGGGCCGGGAAGAAAATTTTAATCGCTTTCACGGGGGTAGTGAAAATGGCCGGTCTAGGGGATTGAGGATATCAGCAAACCTAGAGTAAAGGCGAAGTATTGGGTAGGGTGGGAACTGGGTACAAGAAAATGAGGAATTTTTCCCCAAGACACTTGTAGAGGTTCCGTAAGAGATTGCCGCAGGCATTATAGATTTTTTTTTTAGCGGGATTGCCCGATTTTTAGGGGTTTTTTTTAGACAAGGGGGGTTTTTTTTATTTATTTCATTTTTGGCAACAATTTTGATTTCTTTTATGTTATAAAAGTCTTGTGAAGCAAATCGACTTTTTTGTTTTTCCCCTGAAAATTACGCTAGGTCTTAAAAAAAAAAAAAAAAAATTTTTATCTCAGGGGGGCCACTCTTTTGGCAGACTATCATAGTGGGTATCACTGAAACCCCCGGAAGATAGAACAGGACCTAGATAGTCTTCCTCAGGTAGAACAAATTTCTTTTTTTACAGTAATAGAGGTTTTAAATAGATTTTTTAACAACCACCTTGAAAAAGGTAAAGAGGGGGACATAACGGCGGTTTAGGTTTCGGTAAATTTTTTTTTAAACCTTGGTTGGGTTTCCTAAACCCTGAAGTGGTTGGGGACATAAGAAGGCAATATTTTGCTCGATTGGAACTTATGACTAGTTATGTTTATAAAATTGTGGGGGTGGACTTGGGACATCCGAAAAAGAATTCACTTCGGTACGCTTTTTTGTTTTAAAACAAAATTTTTTTTTGTTTTTCGGGGATTTTTTGTTTTATTTTTTTTTTTTTTTTTTTTTTGGAAGCCCCCCACAAGAAAATCGACCCCCTTTTTTCTTACTACCCCCGCATAACCTTCACAAACTATTTTTTTATGGTTTTGTCCTTTTTGGAAACAGGTTTTTTGTGAACACGAGAATTAATAATAGGACTGATTTTTTGGGGGTTTTTTTACTTTTTTCAGGAAACTTGGAAAGTTTTGTTTTAGGGAGGTTCATACATTGAACTCCCTGGACGTGTTATAAAGGGGGGGGATATTTTTTTAGCTTGATTTCACTGCTGATCACTGTCGAACTGGTTTTTTTAACTTTTTTTGACGAGATAAATCGGTAGGATTTTTTTTTTATGACTATAAAGTTTACGTCAAACGGGGGGGGGGAAATTTTTTTTTTTACCACATTCGATAACTGTGAGAGAAGTTATGGTTATATTTTACCAGTTTATATGACTGGACTATAAAACCAGTGGAACTTTTTTAAAGTTAATAAAACGGTCAACTTTAAGATGCGACCCTTTAACTGTTAACTCTGATAACGTTTATTAAACATAGATGACCGTGGATAACTTATAAGGATATCATATCTTTTAACCATAATTAGATTGGTTTCAATTTGGAACTTAACCCTGTTCATACTGTTTGAAGAACTTAGCTCGATGACAATCGAACATACAATTGGAAACTTTTGGTAGATAGATAAATAGAACCTTTCTCAAGTTTCCGTTGGATAGATTTTTCTAGAGTAATACTTACTCTGTGGGATAGGTACATAGACCCGAGCATTATAATTTTTTTTTTTCAACGCCCCCCCCGATGGAAAGATTTCAGTGAACGTTTTTTCACTTACCGACATTAATTTCCGAAAAGTTCAATTTTCAACTGAGCCTACTTAAGCATTCAACAGCTTTGGTTTAAATTTACTCCAAATGATTTAATTGATGTAGAGGGTACAACAATGTTTAAGATCAAAACTGGGAAAGTTTTCGTTCAAAACTGTTTTCCACTTCCCTGGACATAAGGTTTCCTTTTGGGAACTGGGTTTTTTCACCCAAAAAATTTGGATTTTATTTTTAAGAGAACAACCTTTTTCATTTTTTTTTCCCTTAATTTAGAACCCCTTGCAAGTTTTTAAAAACAATTATTCCCTGCATATTAAAATATGTACTTTCGATAAAAATTTTAATTTTTTCAAAAGATGGAAAAGCTGGTGTAAGACAAAAGGTGATATATTCACTTATTTTTTGTTTTTTATAATACACAAAACCTCCTCAATGAAGGTTTTTTGACATGTATTTTTTCAAGGGTTTATTTAAAGTGATACAAAAAAAATTAAGTATTCAGGTTTTTTACATAATTATTTTAACAGTGTTATTTCAATATTAAATTTTTAAAAACCAGTAAATTTGCTTTTTATTCTTTAATTTACATCCTTTTTCCTGCCCTCCGCGTTTCTAAAATTCGGTTCTTCCAACCTGTTTTGTCAATTTTTTGCATATTTTTTAAATTTATATTTTAATATTGTCCCAAAAAAAAATGGTCCATAAGCTTTTAGCCTAAGGTTAAACCCCCCATTGTGTTCCTCCTTTAGGTAACAAACTTTTAACACCCACGCCTTAAGCTTATTTTACTTTAGCATAATAAAATTTTGAGCCTTTTTTGTACTGCACTTTAAGAGTATAATTTCCGCCGTTGTTGTTTTTATTAAGTGGTATATAAATAAGCGTGATTAAAAAATACTAGCCCGCACGCGGTAATAAGGGGCCATATCTATTATATTTTAAAACCTTTTTTTTTTGATTTTACATAGAATAGAAGTACCGTAATCAGCTTAACTAAATGCCAATGAGAGCATTATTTTTTACTAATCGGCTTGTTCGCCTTTGTAAGCTATTTTTTTAAACACCCCTACACCACTAGTCCCTAGGTCTTTTTTGACACATTACTATTAGAACTTATATCCTACAGCAAAAAAACTCATGCACCCTCGCAAGGTGTCTTAGGCGGCTAACGTAAAGCGTATAAAAAAATCAAATATGCTGGGAACGTCTCCTTGGGCTCTTTTAATAAAATATTAGAGGGATTTCACATTTCCTAAAGTTAAATATTTTATTAATTCATAATTTTATTACCCTCTATACCCCAAGGGTTTTTATTTTTTAATTAATAAAGATTTTTGAATACCACGAAAAAATTTGGGGAGGTTACTAAATGCCATGGAATCCACTACCCAGGTACCGAGAAATACCCGAGAGTTAAAAACTTATTTGATTTTTTTTACAATATTGTGTTATTTAAACACCCCAAAGATTTATCTATTTCAAACAATTAAAAGATTTTAAAGTGGTTTTCGAACGTAATGAAGACCTAATGGTTAAAATCATTAATTTCAATTATTATTTAATTTTTCTCTAGTCTGTAAAAAATCTTTTTTTTCTCTTTTCAAACCTAATTTAACCTCAATCATTTACATCAATGCACTCCGTCATCCCTTTTTTATTTACTTTTCTCATTTTTTTTTAATTATAATTTAACGGATGTCTACATTTTTTTATTTTTATTTATAAACTGATTTTAGAAAATCTAAAAAAAGTAGTCAAAATCAGATCGCTAACAATCCTTCTTGAAATTCCGATTTTGAATTGGTTTTCAATATTTTTATATATGTTTAAATAATTTTTTTGTTTTTTATTTAACCAAATTTTTGAAATTCAAATTTGGTGGGTCCATTAAACCGCCTCTCTTACAATCTGTTTTAAATTTCACTGACAATTAAAATATAAATTTCCTATTTTTTGAATAAATTTTATAGTTATTTTTAATAATATAATATAACTGAAGGTAAATTTTAAAAGTTGTATTGCAAAATAATGAAAAGTATCTAATTTGGTACAAATTTAATGAACCTCTTTACAACCGTTCAAATAATTTTTTATTTTATTGTAATTGCATTTAAATTTTTTTTATTTGAATGTGTTTTTAATTTTTGTTAATGTTAGGGGGATATTATTTTTATTGCGTTTTATTATTTGAGCTAAACTAAAGTTGAAATGGATCGTTAGCCATTTAATTATAAACAAAATATGTTTTATAAGTGGGATCAGGTTGCAAAAAAAATGTTGTAAGACTCCAGACCGTTTTTTTATTTTTTATTTCTTTTAACCTTTTATGGTAGTTTGAAGGATTCTTAAAAATATGCTTTAAAATGATTTAGATATGGGTGTTAATGTTTTATTTTTATGATATTCAGTTTCCTATGGTGGTTGGAGCTGAATTAATTTAATTAATATGTTTGAATTCATGAAACTTATATTTCACAGCCAAGCAGGATTTGTTTATTCAATGGAGCTTATAATCATTATTTTTTGTATGGGCAATGGAAGTCATTATATTGCAATTAAACTTGGCCAATAATACCTCCTTTTGTTTGTTGAAATTGAGATGAGTTTTTTATCCATTTTTTGCTATTTTGCCACTCATATAAACACCTTCTGTTTATAGGGGTTTTTCCACCATAGTAATTCACTAATTTAAAAAAAGTATTCTGGCATGGATTGAAAACCGATTCCAAGCAATTCTGGTGGTTTTCTTATGGTATAATAAATATTTTAATTTTTGAGATTAAGGGCTGATTTTTACTGATATTTCTTTTTTATTTATTTGTTCATTCTGAAAGGTTATTCGGTTGAACCTGAAATGTATTTTAATACAGCAAGTGCAACAATGTGAGTTTGAATAATATGACAATTAATTTTATATATATAATTTTTGTGATGATTTTTTTTCCATACATCTCCAGAGTTTGACTACCAATATAGTTGTGGAAAATGTATGGGTAGAGGGATTTTCAAGAGTTCATATTGAATTTATTTTATTTAAATCATATTCCAGCCACTGGAATACATTACTAGGACTATTGAAAAAACTATATCAACGGTATTCTCTATAAAATATATATTGTTGCAACAAAATATACATTGCTTACAAATCATTTTGGTCAATAGGTCGTTTTCAGTGATAAGTTGGTTATTATATCGCTATAGCTGTATAAATTGAAGAGCTTTTTGGAAGTGATGGTTATCAATAATTATCGTGTGACCCCGTTTAGTCATGAATCCCATTGACAGACCATTCTTGTTTCCAATCATTAGTTTGAAACACACAGTATAAAGCATCCTGTGTTTCGAAAAGTAACCTTGGAAATGTTTACATTATCCCTTTTGAAATGGACTGCAAAGATAGAAAAGTCTGCCAAATAAAGAGTTGAATTCTGAAAGCATGCCTGGACATTTAGAGAGTAGGATATGAGGCCTAAAACCATGTTAATATTCTCCGAACATTCATAAAGTTCTTTATAGCATGTTAGAAAGGGATATAGGATCACCATAATTTGCGCCGTAGTAAATTTTAATAATTATATACTTAATTCAATGTTATTTATATTTCTGTGCGGTTCCTACAGGTTTCAGAATTCTGTAATAATTTTATTGTCAGACATTGCGTGGCTGGAGCAGATGGTAACCATGTTTAGGAAATATAACACTTAAAAATTACTAGAACAGACACATTGTTCGTGAAAATTACATTTGTGTAAAAAAAACAATTATAAATTTGAATGGTTAAGTAATTTCCATCTTGTTTGGGGTTAGGAAACCTTCAATGATTAAGTTAAATCCGAAACGTCGGTTTTAATAATATTTAATTGAGGCGCGATTTAGATTGTTATAGTTTATTAAACTACGGTGCTGAAAGTTGCCGAAATAGTGGAATTTCATTCGTGGTGGTTGTGCTGCAAATTTATTAATATCTCAGCTTACTAGAATAAAGTCCAGTGCTTCTTCAGTAATGTTAGACTGAAAAAGTGGTGTAAGTATTAGTAAGATCGGCTAAAGCTAATTGGGATGATTAGCTTTCTTAGTTTTCATAGTTTTTTGTATAAGTGTAAAATCTCTATTGGTTATCTGTACTGCTTTAAATAGCTTTGCTAAGCCATTATTTCTATAATATTTAGTATTATAATGTAAGTTTACTATAGAATGTACAACCACGTAATGCTTAGCTGGGTTGTTAGCTTGGGGGTATTGTCCTGAGCGAGATGGCAGCCACGTGTTACAGGTCTAGTGAATGTATTTAGTTCTAATAATATGCCTTGTAAATATGATTACCCTACTTTTGGTACGTGGATCACATTTGAGACATAAACGTTCCTGTTTACTCGTTTCGGTGACAAAGGAGCAGGGCGACACCAGTGAGGCTAGAATCCAACAGAAGCCTTAGCATTTATATGCGTATGGCAGTGGTTTTGCTGTAAACCAAATGATGTTTTATACTGTATGCGTTCTGTCAAACTGGATTACTATGTTCAAGCATGGAGGAATATTGATATGGATCAGTTGCGAGGTAGTGATTTATCCTCATTAATGAGAGTATTTGTTGTACATATCGTTTAATATTATTTTATGTATATTTCATTATTATTTAGTTACTGTTATGTGTCGGGTAATTTATGAGAGAACGTGGGTCCACATGACAACAAATTATGTCTCTTCTCGCTCCTTATGGAGCATATGGCCACCAGTGTAGCTAGCATCTGCATGGAGACCGCACGAAGCATTCAGATGCTTTTGAAGTAGTGGTTTCGGTAGCAATATGTGTTACATGATGACATTGCTACCCTCATGCACAACACCATACTAGTCTGATTAGACGACATGCATGGGCTGAGTGTGTGTTCATAATAGTTGAATGTTTCAGGTAGCGTGGAAGAAGGACAGTTTGACAGGTGAGAGCATGATGTTTCTCATTATTTAACTATTATAATTTTAACTAGTCGGTGCTTTGTTTACGTTTCAGATTAGCAATTGAGCTCTGGCTGGGTGTTTTGTTTCCTTTGTTTTATTTGTTTAATATTTGCTATATGTGCTTGTTGCCACTGAATGGGTTTTATGAATAAATACAGCCCCTACCTTAGAATCTAGAGTTTGATTGTTGGTCGGGTCGGTGCGAGTGGGCAAGAAAGTGATCACATATCACAACAGCATCATCATCATTTCGCTCACCTTATCACACACACACACACACACACATATATATATATATATATATATATATATATATATATATATATATATATATATATATATATATATATATATATATATATATATATATATATATATATATATATATATATATATATATGATCGTGTGGGAAAAAAGATCTAATTTTAGACGGCGTAATTAATTTTCTATCTGGTCTACGGTGTATATTTGTGCTCATACTGGCATTCTCACACGGGAATGGGCGATTTAAACGAAACACACCTTTGCCATCCGTGAAGAAGACAAACGTGTGAGACGCAGAAGATGTAATGGGAGACAGTCCTCTGTTGTTTGACATCCTGGCGCTGTCTGATAACACATCAAACCTGCATGTTTGGAAGGAAGAGCTAGAGAAGAGAGGGATGATCATAAGCAGCTCGAAAACAAAAACAATGATTATATCACGAGAAGAAAGAAGACATCAGAATACGCTGGGAGAAATGGCCTAGAACAGGTCGACCACTTTAAATACCTTAGAGATGTCATAGACCGAAAAGGATGCATCAAATAAGAGTTGGCTACCCGAAGAGCAGCACCTGGGAGACTTTTTTAAGCCATAAATCGAGGATTCCTTAGCAAAACCATCTCAATAGTTCCAGTTGTAAATGTAATGATATACATGTTGTATTATTTCAAAAGATAATAGATTCTTAAATGCTAAATTAACTTTTAAAAGTCGCGAAGGAATTTATAACTAATTGCGTTAAGACATATATATACAAGGGGATTGACAAAAGTCCTCGGCCTGACCATGAAGGAGTCACAGGAGGAAGATGAAACTTGGCATATTTAAAGTTCATCATATTTGCACTGAATGTGTAAAGTACGCGTTTGTTTCTTCAATGAGTTTTCCCGCTACGGTGCACGGCGCAATGTACCCTATTGACCGAATCTGCTGCTCCAAAGATTTGACAAAACAATGGAAAAGAAGGAGGCCAGAGCTGTAATAAAATTTCTGATGTTTCATGGAAAAACATCTACATTTTTTGGAGACCATGGTGACAGTAGATGAGACTTGGGTACTCTATTATGACCCCGAATCCAAAATTGCCAGCATGCAATGGAAAACCCCGGGCTCCCCAACACCTGTCAAGCCAAGGGTGCAGAAATCTGCAGGAAAAGTAATGCTGACTGTTTTTTTGGGACGACAAAGGTGTCCTTTTGAAAGATTATCTGCCTCGTGGCAACACAGTTAATGGACAGTACTATGCAGATATTCTCACAAAACTAAGAAAGGTTGTGACCAGGAAGCGAGGGATAATGCACACTCAAAATCTTTCTTTGCTTCAAGACAACGCGCCCTCTCACAAAGCACGGCTTGTGCAGCTAGCAGCCAACGATTTGAATATTGAAATTCTTCCACACCCACCATATTCTCCAGATTTGGCTCCATCAGACATTTTTCTATTCCCAAATCTTAAAAAACAGCTAAAAAGAAATCATTTTGACAGCGATGAAGAGGTTATACTGGCAAGTGATGACTGATTTAGTTTGAAAAATAGGGTGTTCTACTCTCAAGATCTTTTCAAGGTCAAGCAGAAATGGCAGAAGTGTGTCAATTCATACGGTGGCTATACTGAAAAGGAGTAAAGACTATACAAAATTTCAGCTACCTGTGACATGTCCTTGATGATCAGACCCAAGACTTATGTCCATCTCCTTGTAGATGTGTGTTTTAACCATTTAAACTCGCGAAGTGTCTTCTTAAATATATAATTAAATACGCGAATGTATATTATAGTCTTAACGGTAAATTCATCGCGCTGTAGAATGTGAATTGATTTTGCATTATATTACATGTTTTTTCTTTCATACAGAGTGATCGTTACCTTTGTGATCCCAGCAATAAAGAAATCATACAGAGTCTTCCAGACTCGGTTCTTAAACTTCCAGATATATTGATGAAACATTTTAAATTTAATCTTGTCGCGGTCCGATGCGGCCTAGCTATCATAATTACATGAAAGAAAGCCTACCCAAGAACATTTAAAAAGAAACCTTCAAATTAAATTACAATCTGTAAGATAAACTGGAAGATGAACAGTTGCCAGTAGCGATATTTTATTTACTGCTCTACTGTGAGAGAGTACATATTTACCTGAACTGTGACTGGGCCTAGTTTTTCTTCACTGGATTTAAAACCTACCGGTCAGTTGCTATCATCACGCCTTGAAGGAATTTTACCACTAGCACGAAAATTAAAGAGACCACTTCATTTTTACCCCCTATCGAACTGTGTCAGTGCCATCCCATAGACTCCTTTTTATATAATAAAACACAAGAACTCTTAGGCTTCAAGTCCGGCGATAAGTGAGAATATTTGCTATCAGCAAACCTCGCTACATCTGGGGCGGGACATCGAAGTACCAGACATTTTCATATGTCAAGAGTATAATTGCTGTTTATATAATTCTATGGATTGTCTGATGCTGCAATCGGTAAGTGTGTGTGAGTATATGAGTGTGGGCCCTCACGCGCGTGCATGATTGACAGGAGATTTAATTTTTGCAAACCATTTGTTAACTTGCCTACCGGGTAATACATTTTCTGTATACCATGCATTGTTCCTTTAAGTGGGATATTTTGTTAACTCTGTTTACCCCCCCCCCCTTTCATTTGCTTAGTAAAGGGAAAACCAATTGGGAATAACAGGATTTTTTCTACCTCCCATACCTAATATTGCAACACCTCTTTCAGAATAATTAAATTCACTGTTGGGTTACATTACCTATGTTCCTGAATACTATCTATCATTGGACTGGGTTTATCTTTGTCTAATACAAGCGGGAAGCGCTTAATCGATACCAATCATCTTTAAACCCCCTCCCCCCCACCCCCCACCTTGTTATTTGTATTTTTTGTACTTATGATATTTTTCCCGTAACACATGATAATTGTTTGTGATTGATTTAATGTTAATAAACAGCATAAACGTATTTAGTACTGTGTTAGAATACCCAAAGCCCAACATTTCCCCTATCTGTTTAATATAGTTTGTATTCACGTGCATCTGTGTGTTTGAAGCACCAAATCGGTGTGAGCGCAGGTGTGTGTCTGGAAACTGGCAAATAATCGTTTGACCAGGAGAGATTGAGGAGAAGATTGAGAAGAACGATTGTCGTAAATAAGTCTGTCCTTACTCTCCCCAGCACTCTGTGAAGCAAATATTTACTCTATAACCTTTTCTATCACTGAGCTTTCACCACCATTCTCCACTCTAAACAGGACCACTATTTCTAAGACTCTTTCTCTCAAAATAAATTTACGACAATATTTGGCTGGCTCGCCGGGTAAAGATAATTTTGAGTCTGATTTAAGTCTGGGTCTAACTAGATAGAGTGTGAATGATCTGTCTTTGTGAAGTAGGGAAATAAAAATAATTAATTACACCCCTAGACAACGCCTTTTAGTATTTGGGTCGTCGACACAGCATAATTGCAGGTTGTTTTCTGTCCACTGCAGTAGAAAGTACGGATAAACAAAAATATTTGTTATTTTAATTATTCTCTGGCAGAAAAATATTAAAATTTTCTTTATAAGATTTGCTGGGATTGCATGATTGCTTTTACGGTCACTAAAGGTTTTTGAAGTTACCAGAGTTGAGCTTAAGCTAAAGACGCATTGTTCTGACTTTTTAAGTCTAGTTAACATCGTCTCTTCTCATAAACTGACTTCATGGGCGGAGTTTTGTTGACGGAGAATTAAAATTTCAGGGAACATTATTTTTCCTTTAAATTGTTTTAATATAAATTTTTCTCTACAAGAGTAGATTTTTTCTAGTGTAACTTACCATTTTAACGTGGCATAGTCGCTTGCGGTAAGAGTCTTAAGTGACAATAATAGCAGCGATAAGTTTGCACATTACATAGTAGGAGGTAACACAAGTAAATTTATACTTTGTGTTTTTTCTCGTAGCGGCTTTGAGTTTTTTCCCCTCCTTGGTTCTTTCTTACTATTCTCTAGTAGTAGAAGCATCCAGTTCTTTAATCATGGCAGAGAGGATTCAGATGAGATCCATCCTAAGGCTGGAGGCGAAAGAATCAGGTTTAGAAGGAGAAGCCGCTAACTTGTTTGTCAACCAGGAACTTGAAAGGTATGACGCGAAAAGAAAGGAAGCACAAGAGAGAGCAGAGAGGAAAGATGCTCAAGAAAAAGCAGAGAAGAAAGAAGCGGAAGAGCGTCTATTGGAGCAGAAGATAATTGAGGCAGAGAACAAGAAAATTGAAGCAGAAAACAAGAAAATTGAGGCAGAGATGGAAGCCCGCAGAGAGAGAGAGAGAGAGAGAGAGAGAGAGAGAGAGAGAGAGAGAGAATGAAGGACAGCATGAATTTGCGCTTAAGGCTTTAGTGAGTCGGGGTGCTTCTACTTCGAATAACGGAGAGCCGTCTTCTACCCAGTCTCAGTCAATGGATCTCTCCAGCACCCAATCTGCCCAATTAATTGCGATGTCTTTTGCGTTAGAGTCTTTTCCTAGCCCCAATGAAAAAATTGACAGCTACCTAGAAAAATTCGAGAGGCTCGCAAATCTGTATGGGTTAGAGAGTTATAGTTGGGCACTTAAACTCTCAACGTCATTAAAAGATACTGCTTATGACGTATATACAAAGCTGGGAACCAACCAACATGATTACGACATGCTGAAGAAGGCCTTGCTAGAACGGTATGAGATGACCGCCCGAAAATTTCTTCAAATGTTCAGAAACAGGCGGAAAGAGAGCACGGAAACATTATCGCAGTTCTCTTCACGTCTCACGGGCTATTTGACAAAGTGCATTGAATTATCTGACCTACCTCTTACATATGAGGGACTACTTGAACTTGTTCTTGTGGAACAGATAAAGTCAACTTTTTCAAACGAAACCCGTAGATTTTTGGCTGAACAGGGCACAGTCAGGCTTGAGGACATCCTCAATAAGGCAGAACGCTATACCAATGCAATGGCCGAACTTCCCAGCACTAAACGTAAACCCAAAGATGAGCCATCTCGAAAACAAAATCTAGAGCAGTCATCCTATTCCTCTAATTCTTCTCAGCAGTATAGCCAACGACATAATAATACCCAGAGACCTCCCCAGGAAAAATCGAAATTCTACAAAACCGATTTTCCCCAAATAATAATTCTGATCAATCCACCAAGCATACGTGGCAGCGCGGCCACCAAGGTCAAAGAAAAGGAAAGACCCCTACACCAGGGACGTCTGATCAGGGCAAGCACGTCGGGTCAAACCGCATCGGATGCCTGCATACAGCCTCGCCATATAGAGTCAATGTCAGTGATTCTCAACCTGAGGGGGACCGACTGTCAACGCGAGAAACTGTAATTTTGAATGGGACCTCAACTACTTGTCTCTTTGACACTGGACTAAGCTTAAGTTGTATTGTCGCCAGACACTTAATCAAACCAGGTCAGGAGACAAAGGAAACCGTCAAACTTAGTGGAGTTTTCAGGAGTGATGCACCCAGGACGCTTCCTATCGCACTGGTAGAGATACACTCTGATTTTGTCAGAGGTGTTATTAAAGCGGCCATAATGGATGATCCGATCTACCCAGTTATCCTGGGATGTAGATATGTGTTTATTGGGAGACCAAAGGAGCCGATTGTGGCAGCGGTAACCACTAGAGGGCAAACTAAGAAGGAGAGGGAATCTGCGCCAAATTTGTTGCTAATGAACTGAAGGAGGCGCAACAAAATGACCCTACTCTGGAGCCCTGCTTTAGAAAACTGCCCATGGCTAAGGACCCCAGACACAACGGAGACATCTTTTCTAAGGATGGCGTATTGTTTCGTAGAACGGGCGACCCTGATACAGGAAATAACCAGCTCCTAGTACGGACGCTAAAGAAACGTTATCAATTTGCCAAAAGTCAGGAAAAGACATTGACTGATGATATTGACCAGAAATTCAACACCATTTCAACAATATATAAGGAAAGTAGCAAATCATGCTTGGGATTCCTGGAAAGGAAAAAGCAAGACTGGATAACACCAGAAACATTAAACACTATAACACTGAGAAAGGAAATGAAAAGAAAGAAAACAGAAGCGAAGTCCCCCAGGTTAAAGCAACTATATAGCGAACAGAACAGTCAGCTGGACAAGGAAGTTAAACGCCAAACTCGAGCCAACAAAAGGAATTTCCTAGACGATCTTGCAAGACAGGCAGAAGAGGCAGCACTAAGAAATGAACAAAGCACAGTATACAAAATAACTAAATTCATCAGCGGAAAACGAGGTGCAAACACGAAAAGAATCAAAGGGTTAAAGAACGGAAAAGCTCCTGGCCATGATAACTTAAATGCAGAGCTATTTAAGACAGACCCTGAGCTAGCAGCAGAACTATTAGAACCACTATTTGCACAAGTCTGGAAAACGGGGACAACACCATCAGAGTGGAACAAATGAATAATGGTCAAATTGCCCAAGAATGGAGATCTTGCACACTGCAATAATTGGAGAGGAATAAATCTTCTCTCAGTTCCCAGCAAAATACTAGGCAGGATAATTATACAGAGAATTTCAAAAGCAGTACACCACAAACTGAGGTAAGAACAAGCAGGATTTAGACAGAACAGAAGATGTGTAGATAATATATTCACTCTCAGGAACATTATAGAGCAGTGCCCAGAATGGCAAAGACAGCTGTACATTAATTTCGTTGATTTTGAAAAGGCTTTTGACAGCATACATAGGGACAGTTTATGGAAAATACTGAGGGCTTTTGGAATTCCAAGCTGCATAGTGTCAATCATAAAAAGCCTCTATGCCAACTTTACGTGTAGTGTTGGGCAGAGAAACCTAACCTTTGAGGTGAAGACAGGAGTACGACAGGGATGCCCTTTATCAATCACTCTATTTTTAACAGTCATAGACTGGGTGATGCGACAGACAACAGAGGGCAGTCCAAGAGGAATAAGATGGACTACATTTTCTAAATTAGAAGATCTGGAATATGCA